>JAMLFY010000379.1:0-38000 GCA_030441495.1 Dalbergia oliveri | reverse complement strand
AACATCAAATATTACTCATAAACATCATTCTAAACTTCCTAGAAAAGTTCAGGGCTCAAACGGCACCTTTTCCGTGTACACGGGGTATTTTGGTCATTTTGAGCCGAAAGTTTAGAAATGAGGTTCTCTCCTAGAAATCATCTTACACATAATCCCCTTCAAACATCGAGTTGACCCATTCAGGGTTGCCGGGCAAACTGTCCTTTAATTTCGGGTAAAATGACCTCAGGGCATTTCGGTCATTGTCTAACCCAGAATTCGGGGCGTTAACGGCAAACCCCGAATGGGTCAACTCGATGTTTAAAGGGGATTATGCTGTTAGGATGATATCCAGGAGAGAACCTCGTTTCTAAACTTTCAGCTTAAATGACCAAAATACCCCCTATCACATCTGAAAGGTGCCGTCCAGCCCTTAACTTTTCCAGGAAGTTTAGAATGATGTTTATGAGCAATGTTTGATGTTTAGTTGCGCGGAAGGTTGGAGAGTTTAGCGTAAAATTACCATTTTGCCCCTAGAACAGTGTAAGTAAGCCTAATGACGCAATTAAGCAAACCTAAGCAATATTAGGCTCTAATCGAAGATTAATTATTTTAATTAATCTAGAGTCAAAATAATTTATTAAGGTTAATTAGAACCTAAGATTGCTTAGATAAACTCTAATTGCATTCTTTAAATTCAAGATTCCTAGTCATGGAATCTTGAATAGTGTTTTCTCTCTCCAATTCCTTAAATTAAGGAATTGAGCCATACCTCATTTGACCAAAAGAATTATTTTAAATTACTAATCTAATAAGATTACCCTCCTAATCAAGTCTTGAACCACCTTAATTAATCATTTTCTCACCTAAACACTTGCTTACAAACTCCTAACCAAAACCTTAATCAAAGAAACACTTAAACACATTCTTAAACCACAATTACATGAACAAAATCCCTTCCCCTTGGCTGAATGTGTTGGCCGAATCCCCTAAAAATGGTGCCACATGTTGATTTTTGATGCACTCCAAGCCCATGCCTTAGGCCATGCTTTGCCCATACCTTGCCCATGCCCAACACCATGCCTAAGACCATACCAATCAAAGAGATATTTCTCTCTCCTCCTCCTCATTTTGGCCGGCACTTTTCCCCCAAAAAGCCATGCATGAGCTCTCCATCTTTTATAAATACCAAGCCTTGATGAACCTTGTCACACTTCTTGCAATCCTTTCATTTCCTCTCAAACTTCCTCACTTTAGCTGATTTCTCTCAAGTTTCAAGAGGATTTTGCCTCTCCATTTCATCAAAAACAAAGCTTTCCTTCCTCTCTTCAAGACTTCTTAAGGTAGGGGTTAAGTTTTGATGATTTTGTTTGTGTTCTTTCAAGAAAGTTCTAGTTTTTCTCTTGGTTTCAAACTCTTTCCCCTTCCCCTTTCTTTTTCAACCAAGAAGCCTTTTTATAAAAAGAATATGAGCTTGATGATGAGGTTTCAAGATAATGACTTGTTGTTGTCATGTGAGAAACCTCTAAAGCTTGAAACAACTTGGTCTTGGACCATACATGCTTGGATTTCCTTTCTTTTTCCTAAGTTTCAGTTTTCCTCTTCCTCTTTTCCTTAAGGATTTCAGTTTTTCTTTATTTGGATTTGAACAAAGTTTGTAAAATATGTCTAGTAGATCACAAAAGTTTTGTTAAGAAAGTTAATCTTATGATTTCAAAGAGCTCTAGCTTACCCTTGCCAACCTTAAAGTTGGTCGGCCGTTCTAAGAGTTTTACTCTAGATTGAAGCCCATGAGCAATAAAATAAAGAATATGACTTAGTCCTTGTAGTTTTGTTTAGGCAAAGTGATGAACTTTGGGTCCATTTCTTTAAGCTTGATGATGAGTTCAAACCTTAAGATTTCTTTGAACCTAGGTGCTAAGAACTCTAAAGCTTGCCTTATGATACATAATGGGTTGAGGTTTATGTTCCTCTAAAAGTCTTGCAAGAGCTCTAGTTAAGATAAAAACAGTTGCATTCATGTTTAAATTTATGCCTTGCATCTCATGTTTATTTTGATGCTATCACTAATTTCACAAGAGTAAATGAATGAACTTGCATTACCATATTTAAATTCCAAGCTTGCATTTCATGTTTATATTTCAAGTCATCACTTAATCCTTAAAGATAATAATGAAGTTGCATCTCATATTTATTTTATGCTCTCACTTTACTTTCTAATGAAGAGTAAAATAAAGTGCATAGCATGTTTAAGATTATGTCATCACCTAAATATTCTAGAGCTCAAAGACTTGCCCTAAGTATCCTAAAAAGGAAACTCCAGTCAAAAGATATGGATGAGTTTTGGTATGATTCAATAATGGTTTGATTTTGAAAAATGCATGAATAATTTCAAGAAAATGTTGGAAAACTGTTTTATGAGGTCTCAAGATGTTTAAATAGTTTGGAATGTGTCAAAATCATGTTTTCTCAAATTTGAATTCTGGTAATCGATTACCAGCCATGTAATCGATTACCAGAGGGTTTTCGAAGGACTTTTGGTTCTGGTAATCGATTACCAGAAGGTGTAATGATTACCACGGCTTCTTCATGCCCAGAACCTGTTTGGAAACCCTAATCGATTACCCTATGTTCTCTTATTTTCTGAAATACATTTAACCTAAGTAATCGATTACCATTGCATGTCGATTACCCGGTTATTTTGAAACCCAGAATGAATTGAGCTCTGGTAATCGATTACTAGGAACATGTAATCGATTACTAGAACACCTTTTGTTTCCAAAAATATCCTAAGAGAAAACTAGTAACTTATATGCATTTCAACCTAAGAGATTATGTGATTTTATGGGTTCATGATTTGGTTCTATGTTTGGCTACTTATAAATGCTGTTCTAAGGTGTTAAATGTGTAAAATTATGTTGAGTGAAGCAAGGATCGATTTAGAAAAGTTAGAAAAGAATAAGTAACTTAAAAAGGGATTAGAGATGAGAATTCTAGAACACCTTAATGCAAAGAAATGCCAATCTGTTCTAGCATGATTAATTCAAGGATATATGATTCATAATTAGTAAGACATATACAAGATCCCTTCATAAACAATTAGGTGTTGATTTCTAAGTTTAAGATGATGATAAGAGATTTAAGTGGTTCATAACTTAGAGAACATGCCTAGGAATCCCTCATAATTGGTCTAGGAATTAATTATGGAGCCTTAGGTGAAGATAGATCTTAAAAAGGGTCACGAATGGAGATTTTAGAGCCCCATAAGCATATGATATTTTCTGCCTTTATGATAAGTGCTGATTGGAATTTTGGTGAGTTCAAATCTTAGAGAAAAGTTTAAGTGTCAACCCTTGAGGGTAATAATGATGATGTGACTATGTTAGTTCCTTGAGCATGAAACTTTATGTGCATAATTTGATTTGGTGATATGATGAAATGTTGTTTGAGATGCATAATGTTTCAAATATGAATGAAATTGAGAAATATGCTCATGTGAACTAGAAGTTATTGCAATGAGAAAGTTCCATGAAAATGATGCATGTGACTGAAATTATGTGGCATGATCAATTTGAGGAATTTTGAGAGGAGCGTCAGCCCGAATTTCCATCAAATTTGAGGGATATAAGAAAGTTTTTGAGAAAAATGATGTTTAACAATGTTATACCGAGACGTACTTCTCCGCTCGGTGAGGAGTGTACGTCCCGATTCCTGCCTTACAAATGACCAAATGCCCCTGAGGTCATTTCTACCCGAAATTCGAGTTGCCGGCAACCCTCCAATGGGTCAATTCTGATGTTTGAAGGGGATTATGCTGTTATGAATGATATCCAGGAGGGAACCTCGTTTTCTAAACTTCCTCAAAATGACCAAAATACCCCGCGTGTCTACACGGGAGATGCCGTTTGAGCCCAAACTTTTCCGGAAGTTTAGAATGATGTTTATGAGCAATGTTTGATGTTTAGTTGCTCTGAAGGTCCCGGGCAGTTTAGTGCAAAATTACCATTTTGCCCCTAGAACAGTGTACAGTGCCTAATGAAGCAATAGCAAACCTAAGCAATATTAGGCTCTAATCGAAGATTAATTTATTTCGATAATTAATCTAGAGTCAAAATGATTTATTAAGGTTAATTAGAACCTAAGATTGCTTAGATAAACTCTAATTGTATTCTTTAAATTCAAGATTGCTAGTCATGGAATCTTGAATAGTGTTTTCTCTCTCTCTTTCCTTAAATTAAGGAATTGAGCCATACCTCATTTGACCAAAAGAATTATTTTAAATTACTAATCTAATAAGATCACCCTCCTAATCAAGTCTTGAAACACCTCAATTAACCATTTTCTCACCTAAACGCTTGCTTACAAACTCCTAATCAAAAAGCCTAATCATAGAAACACTTAAACACATCCTTAAACCACAATTACATGAACAAAAATCCCTTCCCCTTGGCTGATGAGGGGCCGAAAATCTGTCCCCAAATGGTGCCACATGTTGAGTTGTGATGCACTCCAAGCCCATGCCTTAGGCCATACCTTGCCCATGCTTCCAACCATGCTTGCCATGCCTAAGCCCATGCTTTTGTAAGAGATATTTCCTCCTCCCTTGACCTTGAAAAGTCATCAGCCATTCCCTCCCCAAATCAGCCAACATGTCTCATTTTTCTATAAATACCAAGCCTTGATGAACCTTGTCACACTTTGGTTCACTTGGTAAGTTCACACTTCTTGCAAATTCTCTCATTCCTCTCAAATTCCCTCAACTTGGCTGATTTCTTCCTCAAGACTCCAAAAGGATTTCCTTCTCCTTCCATCTAGAAAACAAAGCTTTCTTACATCTCTTCAAGACTTCTTAAGGTAGGGGTTAAGTTTTGATGATTTTTGTTTGTGTTCTTCAAGAAAGTTCTAGTTTTTCTCTTGGTTTCAAACTCCTTTCCCTTCCTTTTTTCTTTCGGCCAAGAGGCCTTCTTACAAAAAGAATGTGAGCTTGATGATGAGGTTTCAAGATAATGATTTGTTGTTGTCATGTGAGAAACCTCTAAAGCTTGAAACAACTTGGTCTTGGACCATACATGCTTGGATTTCCTTTCTTTTCTTGGCTTAAGTATTTGGTTTTCCTCTTCCTCTTTCCCTTAAGGATTTCAGTTTTTCTCCTTTGGATTTGAACAAAGTTTGTAAAAATATGTCTAGTAGATCACAAAAGTTTTGTTAAGGAAGTTAATCCCATGATTTCAAAGCTCTAAGCTTACCCTTGCCAACCTTAAAGTTGGTTGGCCGTTCAGAATTACGCTAGATTGAAGCCTATGAGCAATAAAATAAAGAATATGACTTAGTTCTTGTAGTTTTGTTTGGACAAAGTGATGAACTTTGGGTCCATTTCCTTAAGCTTGATGATGAGTTCAAACCTTAAGATTTCTGTTGAAGTCTAGGTGCTAAGAACTCTAAAGCTTGCCCTATGATACATAATGGGTTAGGTTTATGTTCCTCTAAAAGTCTTGCAAGAGCTCTAGCTAAGACAAAAACAAGATGCATTCATGTTTAAATTTATGTCTTGCATCTCATGTTTATTTTGATGCTATCACTAATTTTACAAGAGTAAATAATGAACTTGCATTACCATATTCCCAAGCTTGCATTTCATGTTTATATTTCAAGTCATCACTTAATCCTTAAAGATAATAATGAAGTTGCATCTCATATTCATTTTATGCTCTCACTTTACTTTCTAATGAAGAGTAAAATAAAGTGCATGGCATGTTTAAGATTTTGTCATCACCTAAATACTCTAGAGCTCAAAGACTTGCCCTAAGTATCCTAAAAGGAAACTCCATTCAAAAAGAAATGGATGAGTTTTGGTATGAACCAACAATGGTTTGATTTTGTAAAATACATGAATAATTTTCAAGGAAATGTTGGAAACTGTTTTATGAGGTCTCAAGAGGTTTAAAATAGTTTGGAATGTGTCAAAATCATGTTTTCTCAATTTTTAGGTTTGGTAATCGATTACCACCCATGTAATCGATTACCAGAAGGTTTTGAAGGACTTTTGGTTTTGGACGATTACCAAGAAGCAGTGAATCGATTACCATATGTCCTTTACTTTTCCTAAAAAGATTTAACCTGAGTAATCGATTACCGTCGTATGTAATCCATTACCTATGTTCTTTACTTTTCAAAGTAACCCACGTAATCGATTACCATTATGTGTAATCGATTACCCGTTTTTAAAACCCAGAATGAATTGAGCTCTGGTAATCGATTACTAGGAACATGTAATCGATTACCAGAACACCTTTGTTTTTAAACATTCCAAGAGAAAACTAGTAACTTATATGCATTTCAACCCAAGAGATTATGTGATCTTATGGGTTCATGATTTGGTTCTATGTTTGGCTACGTATAAATGCTGTCTAAGGTGTTAAATGTGTAAAATTATGTTGAGTGAAGCAAGGATCGATTTAGAGAAGCTAGTAAAGAATAAGTAACTAAAAAGGGACTTGAGATGAGAATTCTAGAACACCTTAATACAAAGAAGTGCAAATCCGTTCTAGCATGATTAATTCAGGGATAAATGATTCATAATTAGTAAGACATGTACAAGATCCCTTCATAAATGATTAGGTGCTAATTTCTAAGTATAAGATGATGATAAGAGATCTAAGTGGTTTATAACTTAGAGAACATGCCTAGGAATCCTCATAATTGATCTAAGAATTAATTATGGAGCCTTAGGCGAAGATGGATCTTAAAAGGGTCGCGAATGGAGATTCTAGAGCCCCTTAAGCAAATGATATATCTCTGCCCTTTTTTGTTGAGTGCGAGTGGAATCTTGGTGAGTTCAAATCTTAGAGGGAAAGTTTAAGTGCCAACCCCTTGAGGGTAATAATAATGCAAATACAAGTTTAAAGCCCGAAGGGCAAAGCATAAGATAGGTGGACAGATAGGTGGACGAGAGAGTATGATTATGATGATGAACCTCGTGCACACTTATGATGATGTGATTATGTTAGTTCCTTGAGCATGAAACTTTATATGCATAATTTGATGAAATGTTGTGTTTGAGATGCATAATGTTTCAAAGATATGAATGAAATTGAGAAATATGTCATGTGAACTAGAAAGTTATGGCAATGAGAAAGTTCCATGAAAATGATGCATGTGACTGAAATTATGTGGCATGACTCAAATTTGAGAAAATTCTGAGAAGCTGCATGCCGCCGAATTTCCGTCAAATTGAGGGACAAAAAGAAAGTTTTGAGAAATATGAAGTTTAAAGTTATATGCCAAGACGCATTTCTCCTGCTTGAGGAGAAAGTAAACCCGTGGGGTATGGACGTTCGAGCCATACCGAAGCGGACAAAGTCGCTGGTCTTAACCAGTTGATGCGTTTCGAAGAAGGAGAAGTCCCATGATGGGTGATCCTTAGGCCCCAACCCGTACTCCGGGAGTCGGGATTATGATATTTATGATTCGCTTATCAAGAGGATAATAAGAACTAGTGAGGATGTAACACCCTAGTTCTTTAGAAATTAATTGAGGAATGGTGAATGGAAATATTGAATTCTGAGAGGAACAGTTGTGATGAGAATGACTCCATGAGGGAGCACAAAAAAAAAAAAAAAAAAAATCGGAATAGTACTTTGCGGGCCGTAGGCCCGCTGGGAAGTCAAAACTAGAGGTTTGGGACCCAGGTGCCGAAGTTAAGAAAATATGAGAATAAGATTAGAAAGGTGTGGGAATGATAATTTTATACCTAGAATTAAATTTCGGTAATATCGGTTAAATCGTACGACGTTACCCGTTCATGAGATTTCGTGTGTGACTTACACGAAGACATTTCTAACATTATTGATAAATGATTTATAATGGATATTATCCATTTGAGACAAGTGGAAGGCCAAGATTTGATCTTGAAATCCAAGATCAAATCCTAGCCATCCATCATAGCCTAGTCACCAAGTCATCATGATTTCTTAACAAATATCTTGCTTTGCCATTAATACAAGCTTAGTCACCAATTTTCCTTGAAAAATCCAAGCATAAACTCGGCCAAACAGCAAGGAAACCAGAGGAGGAAGAGCTTCCATAGCCAAGAGCTTCACCTTGACTTCATCTTGCAAAAACCATAGCTTAGAATCAACAAAACCCAAAACTTCCTTCACTAAAGTTGATCTACACTCCCACCTCTACAATTCTATCCGATTGGAATTCCAAAAACCTCATCCTTTTCATCTCATCCATCACTGATTATAGGAGGATTTGGGGTGGTTTGAAGAGTTTGAAGTGAAGAGCAATCCTCTTGAAGCAATCAAGAGCAAAGGCACACTAGTCTCCACAAGTAGGGTTTTCTGCTGCCTGTTTTTGTGAAATTTTTCTAACCTGTTTGGACATGCCCTAAGTCCGAAATTCCTGATTGTTTTGGTTGATATCATGTTGGTATTGATGTGTAAATTTTGGTGGTGGGTTTGGGTTGTGTTAAAAAGGGGTTTTTATCAAAGAAAGTTTGGACTGGCAGGCTGGATTTTCGAACTGCTTGTAGGCAGTCTGGAATCTTCAATTTTCTGGATATGTTGTAGGTCTTTTGTGAGCTGAAAAAAATGTATGTTCAACCTAACATCTTAGGCTAGTCCCATAAAATTTTTGGTGTTTATATTGAAGTTTGCTACCTGAAAAAATTCAAGAACCGAAATGTGACTTGTGCTGTCCTGGTTGCTGAAACTGGAGCAATAAACTTTCCTGATTTTATTATCCTAGTAATTGGTTGATCTAGCCCCTGAAATTTTTATGAGAAGTTAGTAACATATGTAAATGTCACTGTGAATTTTCTTGGGTTTTAAATCCATAAATTTCTAGGGTTAAAAATTATGGAAACCCAAATCTAGTCTGTGAATTAGGGGCACCTGACCACTGGATTTGTATATTTTATTGAAGTAGTTATATAACTCTGATTGCTTTGAAATTTTTACAGGTTATACTTAGACACATTGAAGTGTCATGTGGAATTTTTATGGCTGTTGTGATGGCTTTTGGGTATAGCAATTAAATGTTCCACCTAGACATTAAATCTGCCAGGGTGCTGGAAATTGAAAATGAATGAAATTCATGATAATATGATAGATATGCTAAATCTATGGCATGTGAATGCACACTTATTGCTTAAATTTCTGATTTATAACCTTTAACGCAAGTAACTAGATAATTGTAAAGTTGACATGCTATTGAGACATGGAAGAGAAGTATGTAATGTGAATTGTAAAATAGTGCTAAATAGCTGTGTATATGCTGTTGTTGTATACTTAGGCATACGGGAAAAAGAAACAAGGCTTAGAGGGATAGAGAGGAAGGCAAAAAGAAGGACTTCCCTAGAAAAGTTATGAGTCGTAGACATATCGGCTAGGCATAGAACTGAGTGATCCTAAATGGAAAAAATGAAGTTCGGTGACCTGAATAGGAATGAGCTCATGTCCTGAGTCTATTGTCCTTTATGAGATTGTTAATTATTAAGATGGCCCTATGTGAACTAAGCCTTCCCTATGTTTATAAACTAAGAAAAATATGTGGCACGAAATGTTGGTTGTGCATGAGTTATCATTATATTGTTAGTTTAAATTTTCATGATCTACAATTGATATTTGATGCCTATGACTTATATATATGAACATGGTATATGCATGAATTCATTTCTGTACTATGTATAGCACATGGGGGAAATTACCCTATCTAGAATTTTACATTATTCTCACCCCTACAGTTGTATATATTGTATTGTTCAGATTCAGAGATGCCGTCCCTGATCTTTTTCCTTGACTCGCCACAATGGGTGTGGCAGGATGACCCAAGCCTTGGATGCTATGTATGCGGTTGGGTACTCGACATTCGTATTTATATGTTCTTTGATTCGTTTAGTACCTCTGTATTTGCTGCCGTTTCGACCCTACTTTCCCTTATGAGGGTGTGCCTCTCCACATGGCCCATCCGACGTGTTCGAGGTTCCTCTTGCCCCACCCTGTGTACCCGCCCAGTACGCACCCGCACCTTCATCCTCCTCTTCTGATTCGGACCCCTTCTTGAGGGCCCAGATGCTTCCGGAGGTGAGGCCATTGCACCTATGGCCAATGGTTTTCTGGAGGAGGAGGCGAGGTCATTAGTAGTAGTCGACATATATAGGGTAGTGGTGTAGCGTTAGGGAATTACCTACCTAGGTTAATGTACTTTTGGTTTCCTTTTGCTCGTTGTATATGTATATACGTCTATGCTATTTTGTCAGCAGAGACCTGAGCAGGTTAGGTATCAGGAGGGGATTAGCCTCAGACACACCGAGTTCTGGACTTTTTGTGGCCGTTTCTCTAGTTTTCTTTTCTTTCTTTATCTTTATGATGTACAATGCGGTATGATGTTACTGTATGTAAATTTGGCTATGGAAACAGATGTATTACGACTTCCTTATCATGGATTATCCCGACTAGTATAGATGTACTCCAGGAACACTCTGCTAATTACTATATCCATACTCGAGGAATATGGTAAATAGGAGGGTGTTACATTATGGTATTAGCCTGCTATCCTATTGTTGGACCGACTATGTTTCCGTAGTAGTTGTCATGCATTACAATATATATGTGTATGTATGACTGTTGGTTGGGAATGTTGTGGGTTACTGCCATACTTGGATTGGTATTGAGCCTGATCAACTCAATATTTTATTTGGTGTGACAGGAATCAATGACGTCAATCGGGAGACTAGGAGTGGGGTAGGAAATAACACTGAGATGATGAACACTTTTCGTGAGATGGCCGCGGATGAGGGAGCAAGCAACAATTGCCAATCGCATGATGGAAAGGTTGAATCGCAATGAGAGCAGGACCCGATAACCCATGGGAATGAAGTGGATGGAGAATACAGAAATTTGCGGAATTTAGAAAGGCGAATCCCCCGCCTTTCGAGGCGCGTTGACCCCTGGAGGAGAAGAGTGGATCAAGGCAATGGAAAAGATTTTCTAGCTTTACCCTGATAGAGGTTCAAAAGGTGGCTTTTGCCACCTATATGCTAGAAGCAGATGTCAAGTTTTGGTGGGTAGGTACAAGAGGGTTGTTCGAAGCGTCCCAGACGAGGTTACCTGGATGTCTTTAAGGAAGCTTTTTATCATAAGTACTTCCCGCTTCTGTGAGGAATGCAAAGGAGCTAGAATTTATGGCTCTTAGGCAAGGACCTATGAGTGTGGGGAGTATACCCAAGTTTGAAGAACTCTGCAAATTTTCCACAATCTATCAACGTGACCCGAATGAAGCCTGGAAATGTATGAAATATGAAGGGGGTTTGCGTGAAGATATAGAAGCCGCTGAGCCTCCTGGAGATCCGATTATCCCACATTGGTGAACAAGTGTCGCGTGCTAGGACTTAACAAGAAGCTGCTAGCTTTAGATATACACAAAACAATATCAGGAGAGGACTAGCACCCCAAGGCCCTCGATTCAAGCCTGCGCACCAGTCTAGGGAAGGTTTCCACCTAACAACAACAACAACAACCGAGGGAAACAAATCCAATCTCCACGGCCGAGACAAGGAGAGAATGCCCTAAATGTGGGAAGTTTCACGGAATCGGCCATGCTGGACCACGCAGATTACATGCTTCGCTGGGAAACCAGGACACAAGATATTTGAGTGTCCCAACAAGAAGGTTCATCATGTCCCACCCTAGGCCACAACAACAAGGACGTGTTTTGCTGTGAGTGCCAAGGAAGCTTCTCAATCTGCCGATTCGACCGAGGTAAGTGTGAAATAAATGGAGATATCTTAGATGTACTGGATGATTCGGGTGCTTCCCATTCTTTCATATCCCATGAATGTGTACAAAGGTTAGGACTACCTGTTCTAATTATCGTATGACCTCCTTGTATCCACCCTACTGCGAGTCCTATTAGGACTTGTCAAGCATGCATGACCATCTCCCTTCTTATAAATACTAGGAAATTTAAGGCTAATTTGTTTTGTCTACCTTTATCTGGCCTAGAAGTCATTTTAGGTATGGATTGGATGGTACCAAATTATGTACTTTTACATTGTCCAACTAGAACTGCTATCTTTCTCCTTATGTCTTCTTATGTTCCGTGGTTCCCTTTTCGTTTTACTTAGACCTAGTAACACCTAACCTTAGTAAGGTGGATCGTCAGGAATATGTCCTCCTCTCGGCTAGTGAAGCCGAAGTAACCATGACGTGAATACGATTCCAGTGGTGAGGGAGTATCCAGATGTATTTCCAGAGGATATTCCTAGTTTCCGCCTGAGCCCAGGTCGAATTCTCCATTGAGTTGGTCCTGGACGGGTCCTATTTCAATTGCTCCCTATAGAATGTCCCCCTTGGAGTTGAAGGAATTAAAGTCACAAATTGAAGAGCTACTAGGGAAACACTTTATTAGACCTAGTGCCTCGCCCTGGGAGCCCCTCTTTTGGTAAAGAAAAAGGATGGGAGTATGAGGCTCTGTGTGGACTATAGACAATTGAACAAGGTAACGATCAAGAACAAGTACCCTCTGCCAAGAATTGACGACCTTTGGATCAATTACGTGGCAACCGTTCTCAAAGATTGACCTTAGATCGGGTTACCACCAAATTCGAGTTCGGGATGAAGATATCCCTAAGACCGCCTTTAGAACTCGATACGGCCATTATGAGTATAAGGTGATGTCGTTGGACTGACCAATGCTCCGTATTCATGGATTATATGAACCGAATTTTCCGTCCGTACTTAGATAAATTTGTAGTTGTCTTTATAGACGACATACTTATTTATTCAAGGACTGAAGAGGAGCATGAGAGCATCTTAGGGTCGTGCTACAAATCCTAAGGGAGAGGAAATTGTATGCTAAACTGTCAAAGTGCGAATTCTGGATGGGAGAGGTTCAGTTCCTTGGTCATGTGATATCGCGAGAAGGAGTTTCCGTAGATCCCAGCAAAGTAGAATCCGTACTTAATTGGGAACGGCCAACTACGTGATTGAGATTTGGAGCTTTCTTGGACTAGCTGGATACTATAGGCGATTTATTATGGGTTTTTCCCAGCTAGCTCTACCTTTGACCAAGTTAACTCGAAAGAATGCTCAATTCAAATGGACACCAGAATGTGAGAATAGTTTTCAGGAGTTGAAGCAGAAGTTAACCACCTCCTGCCCTTGGTGTTACCGACCTCGAGGACCCTTTGAGGTTTATTGCGATGCTTCTGGTAAGGGTTTAGGGTGTGTGTTAATGACACAGAAATGTGGTTGCTTATGCCTCTCTAAGTTGAGACCTCATGAGGTGAATTATCCAACCCATGATCTTGAACTTGCGGCTGTGGTTTTTGCTTTAAAGATCTGGCGACATCATCTTTATGGTGTACAGTTCAATGTCTTCTCTGATCATAAGAGTTTAAAATACCTCTTTGATCAGAAGATTGAATATGAGGAGAGACGATGGATGGAATTCCTTAAGGATTACGAGTTCAGCGAATTACCACCCAGGTAAGGCAAACGTTGTGGCCGATGCATTGAGCAGAAAGTCCTGAGTATAGCATGCATGATGATCAGGAAACGGAACTAGTAGAAGACTTCAAGAAGCTTAGCTTAAGCTCGTCTGTTAGCCCCGAAGGTGTGGTGTTAGGTCAGATTAGAATAACAAGCGAATTCCAGGAACAAATTTTGGTGCACAACCCGAAGACCAAGAGCTTCAAGAGATTTTAAAATCAGCTCACACTAAGAAGTTGCCGAATTTACCACGGACCAGCGAGGTATATGGAGGTACAAGGACAGGGTCTGTGTACCAAGCGGTACTCTCAGGAATGAGATTTTGAAGGAGGCACACAAAGGCGAATTCACCATACACCCTGGGACTAGTAAGATGTATGAGATCTCAAGAAATGTTCTGTGGCCTGGGATGAAGAGAGACATAGTGGAGTTCGTTCAAAGGTGCTTAACCTGTCAAAAAATCAAAATAGAACACCAAAAGCCGCGGAACCTTACACCCCTTAGAAATCCCAGAATGGAAGTGGGAAAGATCTCCATGGATTTCGTAATGGGTTTACCAAGAACGTCATCAGGCTATGATGCTATATGGGTCATAGTGGATAGACTGACCAAGTCCGCTCATTTCTTGCCCATCAAAGCTAATTATCCTTTGGATAGGTTAGCTTCCTTATACATCCAAGAAATAGTGAGGCTACATGGTGTTCCTTCTTCAATAGTTTCCGAGAGGGACCCCGTTTTACTTCAAGGTTCTGGGAGCCTTCCAACGGGCCTTTGGGACCAAGCTGTGTTTGAGTACGGCTTATCACCCTCAAACGGATGGCAGACGAACGCACCATACAGACTCTGGAAGACATGCTGAGGGCGTGCGTGATTGAGCAGAAAGGGAGTTGGGATAAAGTACTTCCGCGGTGGAGTTTTCTTATAATAATAGCTATCATGCTAGTATTGGCATGGCCCCATATGAAGCCCTATATGGAAGGAGATGTCAATCCCCATTATGTTGGTATGACTTGGGGAAACACGATTGTTAGGACCCGATTGGTTAACCAACGAGAGAACAAATCCAGAAAATCAAGGAGAAAATCCTCGCCCGTAGAGTCGTCAAAAGAGCTATGCAGCAATAGAAGAAAGCCTTTAGAATTTCAGGGAGAACACGTATTTCTGAAGGTCACACCACTACGGGAGTAGGTAGAGTCTTAAAGGTCAAAAAATTGTCACCTAGATTTATAGGCCCTTTTCAAATCCTTAAACGCATTGGGTCAGCTGCTTATCAAATAGCCCTACCTCCGTCTTTATCCAATCTCCATGACGTCTTCCATGTATCTCAACTTAGAATGTATCATCCAGACCCTACCCATGTCATTGAACCCGAATCTAGACAGTTACGGATGATTTGACGTTTCGACACCTCCCGTTAGATCGTGGATAGAGAAGTTAAGCAACTAAGGAACAAATCGGTGCAACTAGTCAAGGTAGCTTGGGGTGGACCAGGACATGAAGATTTCACCTGGGAGCTAGAGTCAACCATGAAGAAGGATTATCCAGAATTGTTTCCAGGACGAAATTTTGAGGACAAAATTTTTATTAAGGTGGGTGGTAATGTAACACCCTAGCTTCTTTAGAAATTAATTGAGGAATGGTGAATGGAAATATTGAATTTCTGACAGGAACCGTTGTGATGAGAATACTCCATGAGGGAGTACAAAAAAAAAAAAAAAAAAAAATAGTACTTTGTTGGGCCCGTTGGAAAGCTAAACTAGAGGTTTGGGACCCGAGGTGCCCGAAGTTAAGAAAATATGAGAATAAGATTAGAAAGGTGTGGGAATGATAATTTTATACCTAGAATTAAATTTTTGGTAATATCGGTTAAATTGGTACGACGTCTACCCGTTCGATGAGATTTCGGTGTGTGATTCTTACAGAAGACATTTCTAACATTATTGATAAATGATTTATAATGGATATTATCCATTTGAGACAAGTGGAAGGCCAAGATTTGATCTTGAAATCCAAGATCAAATCCTAGCCATCCATCATAGCCTAGTCACCAAGTCATCATGATTTCTTAACAAATATCTTGCTTTGCCATTAATACAAGCTTAGTCACCAATTTTCCTTGAAAAATCCAAGCATAAACTCGGCCAAACAGCAAGGAAACCAGAGGAGGAAGAGCTTCCATAGCCAAGAGCTTCACCTTGACTTCATCTTGCAAAAACCATAGCTTAGAATCAACAAAACCCAAAACTTCCTTCACTAAAGTTGATCTACACTCCCACCTCTACAATTCTATCCGATTGGAATTCCAAAAACCTCATCCTTTTCATCTCATCCATCACTGATTATAGGAGGATTTGGGGTGGTTTGAAGAGTTTGAAGTGAAGAGCAATCCTCTTGAAGCAATCAAGAGCAAAGGCACACTAGTCTCCACAAGTAGGGTTTTCTGCTGCCTGTTTTTGTGAAATTTTTCTAACCTGTTTGGACATGCCCTAAGTCCGAAATTCCTGATTGTTTTGGTTGATATCATGTTGGTATTGATGTGTAAATTTTGGTGGTGGGTTTGGGTTGTGTTAAAAAGGGGTTTTTATCAAAGAAAGTTTGGACTGGCAGGCTGGATTTTCGAACTGCTTGTAGGCAGTCTGGAATCTTCAATTTTCTGGATATGTTGTAGGTCTTTTCGTGAGCTGAAAAAAATATATGTTCAACCTAACATCTTGGGCTAGTCCCATAAAATTTTTTGGTGTTTATATTGAAGTTTGCTACCTGAAAAAATTCAAGAACCGAAATGTGACTTGTGCTGTCCTGGTTGCTGAAACTGGAGCAATAAACTTTCCTGATTTTATTATCCTAGTAATTGGTTGATCTAGCCCCTGAAATTTTTATGAGAAGTTAGTAACATATGTAAATGTCACTGTGAATTTTCTTGGGTTTTAAATCCATAAATTTCTAGGGTTAAAAATTATGGAAACCCAAATCTAGTCTGTGAATTAGGGGCACCTGACCACTATTTGTATATTTTATTGAAGTAGTTATATAACTCTGATTGCTTTGAAATTTTTACAGGTTATACTAGACACATTGAAGTGTCATGTGGAATTTTTATGGCTGTTGTGATGGCTTTTGGGTATAGCAATTAAATGTTGCACCTAGGACATTAATTCTGCCAGGGTGCTGGAAAGTGATAATGAATGATATTCATGATAATATGATAGATATGCTAAATCTATGGCATGTGAATGCACACTTATTGCTTAAATTTCTGATTTATAAATCTTGAACGCAAGTAACTAGATAATTGTAAAGTTGACATGCTATTGAGACATGGAAGAGAAGTATGTAATGTGAATTGTAAAATAGTGCTGAAATAGCTTGTGTATATGCTGTTGTTGTATACTTGAGGCATACGGGGAAACAGAAACAAGGCTTAGAGGATAGAGAGGGAAGGCAAAAAGAAGGACTTCCCTAGAAAAGTTATGAGTCGGTAGACATATCGGCTAGGCATAGAACTGAGTGATCCGAAATGGAAAAATGAAGTTCGGTGACCTCGAATAGGAATGAGCTCATGTCCTAGCAGTCTATTGTCCTTTATGAGATTGTTAATTATTAAGATGGCCCTATGTGAACTAAGCCTTCCCTATGTTTATAAACTAAGAAAAATATGTGGCACGAAATTTGGCGTGCATGAGTTATCATTATATTGTTAGTTTAAATTTTCATGATCTACGGATTGAATATTGATGCCTATGACTTATATATATGAACATGGTATATGCATGAATTCATTTCTGTACTATGTATGGCACATGGGGAAAACTACCCTACTGAGAATTTTACATTATTCTCACCCCTACAGTTGTATATATTGTATTGTTCAGATTCGAGATGCCGTCCCTGACTTTTTTCCTTGACTCGCCACAATGGGTGTGGCAGGACGACCAAGCCCTGGATGCTATGTATGCGGTCGGGACTCTACATCGTATTTATATGTTCTTTGATTTCGTTTAGTACCTCTGATTGCTCCAGTTTTCACCCTACTTTCCCTTATGAGGGTGTGCCTCTCCATATGGCCCATCCCGACGTGTTCGAGGTTCCTTGCCCCACCCTGTGTACCCGCAGGATGCACCCGCACCTTCATCCTCCTCTTCTATTCGGACCCTTGGGAGGGCCCAGATGCTCCGTGGAGGTGAGGCCATTGCACCTATGGCCAATGGTTTTCTGGAGGAGGAGGCGAGGTCATTAGTAGTAGTCGACATATATAGGGTAGTGGTGTAGCGTTAGGGAATTACCTACCTAGGTTAATGTACTTTTGGTTTCCTTTTGCTCCGTTGTATATGTATATACGTCTATGCTATTTTGTCAGCAGAGTACCTGAGCAGGTTAGGTATCAGGTAGGGGATTAGCCTCAGACACACCGAGTTCTGGACTTTTTGTGGCCGTTCTCTCAGTTTTCTTTTCTTTCTTTATCTTTATGATGTACAACTGCGGTATGATGTTACTGGATGTAAATTTGGCTATGGAAAAGAATGTATTACGACTTCCTTATCATGGATTATCCCGACTAGTATAGATGGTACTCTAGGAACACTCGCTAATTACTATATCCATACTCGAGGAATATGGTAATAGGAGGGTGTTACAACGACTAGTTAAGGTATGAGCTCATAGCCTAGCTTAAGGGTGCGGTTACTATATTATTGGTGACACAAAGTATGAGAAAAGGAAAGATGTTCAAAGAAAGTTTCATGCCACACAAATGTTGTTTGAATTATCGTTTGATTTACCTAAAGTGCTACCATGCATCCATGAAACATTATGTTGCATACATGCATTAAGAATCATTATAAAAGACATGGACCTTGGACAACGACCTTTGTGAAAATCTCATAATGAACCTATGCATGCTCAACCTTTTCATAATAAACCCAAGGTTCCTGGGACGTAACGACTGGCACTAGGATAGAGGACTTTCCTTGTAGATTCTTTAGAACTCTTATCTCTCTGTTTCTTTCGTTACGTCTTCAGATATCGATGGCGTCGTTCGTGATTTTCATTGACCCGCCTACATGGGAGGTGCACTATGACCCCGAGCATAAGTCCTACCACTTCAAGGGTCATTGCGAGGTGCGCGTTTTGCATATGTGGGACGCCCTTTGCTTCCCCCATCTCCACTATCACTTCTATCCGACTTCACCCTTTGGCGACGACTGACTCTTTGAGAGGACACGACCCGAGAATGAGTAGGCCCGCCGTGCCCAACCTTCCTCGTTGAGGTACCGCTGAGTACCCATTATGTTCCCCGTCTCGATCAGGTTTACTCTTTGAGGATCTTCCCTTCGTTCCTATGGGTCACGAGGGTAGTGAGGACACGGTCACCGAGCCGAGGTATGCGAGGCGCGTTCGAGCCAGAGGCGACCACGACGGAGGCCATGCCGTCCTCGATTCCCATGCTGATCTCCGCTTCGTTGGGCTACATCCGAGGAGCTTCGTCAGTTCGCGGGCTACATCTCCCCAACGAGGACCGGCGTCACCAGGAGGCTTGGAGTGGGAGGGTAGTGATAGTTGGGTGATTATCTTTGGGATTATTACCATGTATTTGTCTTTATGTTTCCCATTGGACCAAAGCTCCCCACTAGCGCGGGTAAGACTTTATGTTTCTGTTATATTTCTGTTGTGATGTACTAAACTATATTATCTAATGTAATGAGGAATGATGTTTATGATGGATGTGTTCTTTAATGTTTATATTCTATATGTTTTATTTATTCCTCCGCTTCACGTTTGTTTATGTTACACGCAAAGGCTCGCACTTTGGTTTATATAAATCATTTCAAAAAAAAAATTTTACCCCAATTTTCCGTGAAAGTATTTTATAAATGAATTTAAAGAGAAGTAATAACTAATAATTAGCCTTGAGTTGAGGCGTATTGGGGTTAATATTAGGGTGTTACAAGGAGAAGGTAAAACCATGAATGCATAGGCATTAGCCGGCCAAAGCCAAAGTCACTAGTCTTAACCAGTCGATGCGTTTCGAGAAGGAAAAGTATATGATGTTTAAAGTGACACACGAGACGTACTTCTCTTGCTCCAATAAGGAGAAGGTAAAACCTGGTTATACATTAGCCTCCAAGCGGACAAGTCGGGCTTAACTGTTCGATGCGTTTCGAGAAGGAAAGTCCCATGATGGGTGATTCTAGGCCCCCACCCGTACTCCGGGAGTCGGATTATGATGTTTATGATGAATATGATTATGTTTATGATTCGCTTATCAAGAGGATAAGTAAGAACTAGTGACAACTAGTTAAAGTATGAGCTCATAGCCTAGTTTAAGGGGTAGTTACTATATGATTGGTGTCACAAGTATGAGAAAAGGAAAGTTATGTCATCTGATATTTGTTTGATTTACCTAAAGTACTACCATGCATCCATTAAATATTATGTTGCATACATGCATTAAGAATCATTATAAAAGACATGAACCTTGGATAATAACCTTTGTGAAAACCTCATAATGAACCTATGCATGCTCAACCTTTTCATAATAAACCCAAGGTTCCTGGGACGTAAACGATGACACTAGGATAGAGGAATTCCTACCGAGATTCTTTAGCAAGAATTCTCACCCCTCTCTCTCGTTTCTTTCCGTTACGTCTTTAACATCATGGCATGTTCGTGATTTTCATTGACCCGCCTACATGGGAGGTGCACTATGACCCGAGCATCAGTCCTACCACTTCAAGGGTCATTGCGAGGTGCGCGTTTTTGCATACGTGGATGCCCGTTGCCTTTCCAGGCTCCAGTTATCGCTTCGATCGACTTCACCCTTTGGCAACGACCTAATTTTTGAGGACGCCCAGGTGAAGGAAGAACGCCCGTGCCGACCCTCGCCCTAGCGTGCATGATCATCCGAGTTCGTATCCCTCATCCGCGCTGCGGGAGACACCTATCAACACTGAGTCAATCCGTATCGAGGACTCGCCCTTCGATGCCTTTGGCGCCGCTTAGGGTAGCGAGGATACAATCTAGCTCTAGGCCTTTAAGGTGTACGTAGCCGCAGAGATGCCCTCGCCGGAGGTGGTCACGTCGCTCCGTCATTCCATGCCTACATCTCCTCTTCCATGGGCCACATCGAGGAGCTTCGGCAGGCATGGGCTACATATCGTCGATTGCGTCGTCGTAGGTGTTGAAGGAGTGTCAGCCTGGGAGTATCTTTTGGGGTTGTTCCATGTATCCGTCTTCATGTCTTATTTTATGTTATTGTACTAAAGCTCGCCTGTAACACCCTCCAAATTACCACATTTACTCGAGTATGGACATAGTAATTAGTAGAGTATTACTACAAGTTTAGGATCTATACTAGTTGAAATAATCAATGACATGAAATGTCGCAATACATATACTATCATAACGAGATTTACATATAGGGGCATAATGTTCAGTCACTATATATATATACATCATAAGGGAAGACTAACAAATGACCCCGAAGTAGGACTCGATGCGAACGAGGCTAATCCCCCTACCCTGACCTAACCTACTCAAACACCTGCGACAAAATAGCATATGCACATATACAACAGAGCAAAAGAAAACCAAAAGTACATCCCTAGGTAGGTAAGGTCCTAACACTATCCTATTTCTATGTACAATGCATCCGTCTCTAGAGGCCTCTACTCCTCGTAGGAAGCCATTGGCCATTTGAGCGATGACCTCTCCTCCGTCTGGGCACGGGCCTCAGAGGATCTGAGTCAGAGGAGGAGGATGACGAAACGGGTGCGTCCGCGGTGACAGAGGTGGAGCGAGGGGATCTCAAACACTACAGGATGGGCCATGTGAAGGGGCACACCGTCATAAGGAAAAGCGGGTCGAAGTCCGCGGCAAAGACCGAGATCTGAAGGAGCGATCAAAGAACATGTAGATCCGAGACGGAATAACCAACGGCGTACATACAGTCCAATGTCCAATCATATTGCAACACCCATGGCGATCACAGAAAAACACTAGGGACGACATCTGCGAATTTGAACAATATAATACATACAACTGGAGGGTGAGAATAATATAAAATTCTCAGGAGGTAGTTTCCCCCATATACTATACAGTAGGGATAAGCAATTCATGCATATACAATATTCATACAAACACATACATAGAAATCTTGAAAACCCGTAGGCCGGGAACTAAGGATAGTATCACTATAATCGATCGAGTAATAATATGCACAATTAGAAACTCCATTTCTCATGTCTTTCTCAATTTTCTCAACATAGGGAAGGCTTATTCTCAGAGAGATACATTCACAATTCACAATTTCACAGAGGACCATAGACCGCTAGGACATGAGCTCATTCCTATTTGAGATCACCGAACTTCATTTTTTTCCATTTCCGGATCACTCAAGGTCTATGCCTAGCCGACACGTCTATCGACTCATAACTTTTCTAGGGAAGTCCTTCTTTTTGCCTTCCCTCTCAATTCTAAGCCTTGTTCTGTTTTCCCCATATGTCTCAAACATACACAGGAGATATGCACATACTATCATAGAATTTCAGCCATTTCCACATCTTATTATCCTCGCAGAATTGAAGTTCTAGGCACAACAATTTGTTACCATACCAAACAACCATTCCACCCTTAAGGAAAATTTCACATGACACTTCAATGTGTCTAAAACAACCTGTAAAAATTTCAGGGCAATCAGAGTTATATAACCACTTCAATAAAATAGGCAAATCTGGTGGTCAGAAGTCACAAATTCATAGTCCAGACTTGTGTTCTCAGAATATTTAACCCTAGAATTCGATGGAATCAAGGTACAAGAAAATTCACAGAGGTATTTCAACATGTTATTAGTCTTGTGTAAAAATTTCAGGAGCTATCTCAATCAATTGCTATGATTAAAAATTCGGGCAAGTTTGTTACTTCAGTCTCAACAATTTAGACAGCAACAGTTACAATTCGGTTCCTAATTTTTTTGAGGCATCAAACCTTAAAATTAACCCCCAAAAAAATTTTTGTATTTATTTTAAGGGCTTAACTACAACATATAATTTTCATGGCTCATGAAACTACCCACAAAATTTCCATAAAATTCGTGAGAAATTCTGATTACAGAACAGAAATCAGTCCAGCAACCTAGTTCCAATTTCACTTGAGAGAAAACCCATTTTAAAACCATCCAAACACAACACAAAAATTCATACATCAATATCAATATATTAACCATCAGAATCATCAAAATTTTTGGAATTAGGGCAAGCCAAAACAGAATTGAAAAATTCCACAAGAAAGGCAGGAGAAAACCTACTCTTGAAGGTTCAGGAGTCTATCTCTAGCTTGCTTCAAGGTGTGATTTCTTCACAACCAAAACTCCCCACACAACCTCAAACCCTCCTCTGATCACTGATGGATGTGCAAGAAGGATGGGGTTCTTGAAATTTCAATCGGTTATAATTGTAGAGGTGGAAGTGTAGATCAATTTTTGTGAAGGAAGATTTGGGTTTTGATGATTCTAAGCTAGGGTTTTTGTGAGATGAACACAAGGTGAAGCTCTTGGCTATGGAGGCACTTCTTCCTCTTGTTTTTCCCTTGCAAGGCCGAGTTTGATGCTTGGCTTGGTTAAGAAGATCAAGTGACTAAGCTTGTCATAAATGCAAGGCAAGATATTTGTAGAAAATCATGATGAATTTGGTGACTAGGCTATGATGGATGGCTAGGATTTGATCTTGGATTCCAAGATTAAATCCTAGCCTTCCACTTGTCTTAATTTGGGGATATTATTTAGTTGTAGTGATGGAAATGTCTTTCGGTGTTAAAAACCACACACCGAAATCTTACCGAATGGGTAAACGCCGTACCCGATCTAACCGATATTACCTGAAATTTAATTCTAGGTATAAAATTATCGTTCCCACACATTCCTAATCTTATTCTCATGTTTTCTTAACTTCGGGCATCTCGGTCTGTAATCCAGTTTCGCCTTGTCCCGAGGCCTGCGGGCCCGCCAAGGACTATTCACATTTTTTTTTTTTGGACTCCTCATGGAGTCATTCTCATCACAACTGTCTCTGCCAGAATTCTAATATTCCTATTAAGTTTTGCTCAATTAATATCTGAAGAAAACTAGGATGTTACACTCCACTAGTATGGGTAAGACTTTATATTTCTTTATATTTCTATAGTAATGTACTAAACTATGTTATCTAATGTGATTAGGAATGATGTTTATGATGGATGTGTTCTTTAATGCTTATGTTCTATATGTTTTATTCATTCTTCCGCTTCACGTTGTATATGTTATGCGCAAAGGCTCGCACTTTGTTTTATATGAATCATTTCAAAAAAAAAAAAAAATTTACCTGATTTTTCGTGAAGTATTTTGTAAATGAATTTAAGAGAAGTAATAACTAATAATTAGTCTTGATACATCCTAGGCGTATTGGGGTTAAATATTAGGGTGTTACATTTTGGTATCAGAGATTTCAATTTATCTAGCTTAAGGATTAGACTGACCATGCTTTAAAAAGCATGCTACGGAGATGTCATGTATAGTGCTTAGCTTAGAGATAAGCTATAGGATAGGCATTCATGACCTTGTCTGCTGCTGTGCCATGGTAACTAGCTCATTTAGCTTGGAATATTGAGCTTGATCACCTCGGATTTGTTGACTTGTGTGCTTAGGGACCAATGGCACCCAGTACAGTAATAGGAATGCAAACGCCGTAGTGAACAAGGAAATGAGACTGCTGCCATACGCGAAATGGCTAGGGCGATGGAACGCTTGTTCGACCGCATGAATCAACCAAGGGACGCGCCCAAGGTCCCCCGCTAAAGCCATGGAACAAGCCCGTTTTTGGGAGTTCCGCAAGGCTAATCCCCCAACCTTTCGTGGAACTCTAAATCCGACAAGGCTGATGAGTGGATCAAGAACATGGAAAGATCTACTCGTTGTTGCCTCGGAGGAAAGAAAGTCACCTTTGCTGCCTACATGATGGAGCCGACGCGAGTTTTGGTGGACCCACTCGAGGCCGCTAGAAGCTACGTGCGTAGCCATCAATTGGGAGCGTTACGACGTACTTCTACTGAGAAGTATTTCCGAGTCCGTGAAGAACGCCAAGGACATTGAGTTCATGCAGTTGGTCCAAGGTGGAATGTCCGTCGCCCAGGACATGGCGAAGTTTGAAGAATTGATCAAGTTCTCACGGGTTTTCCAAGGGAACCCCGATGAGATATGGAAGTGTGTTAAGTTTGAGGCCGGTTTAGGGCTTGAACTTAACTTTGCTGAAGGCACACATGGAGATTAGGGACTTCCCGACCCTAGTCAACAAGTGCCGGATCATTGAAGAAGGGCACAAGAAGATGAGTGCGCAAGGGTGGATCATCCCCGTGGTTTGGGACCCTAAGCCCCAAAGTTCAAGCCCAAATCAAACTCAAACGAGGAACCACTACCATCCCTATCCAATCAGTTCAAGCAACAACAACAACATCATCAACCACAACAACAAAGAGGACCCAACAATCAATCATCCGGCACACCCGAGGCCGCCTTTCAACCCCAACGGCCGAGGGAGCCGCAACCATCAAGGAGGAGCGAGCGGTCCTTGTAACGCCCCAATTTTCCCGTGTACAAATGACGAAATGCCCCTGAGGTCATTTTACCCGGAATGCGGTCTCGTCATCCTCGAGGGATGTTTTTGTGATGATAGGGGATTGTGTATGTTATGTGTGGTAATAGAGAAGAATCTCATTTTTGAGTTTGACGCACGAAATTACCAAAATGCCCCTGTGGCGTTAACCTTTCTACGTGCCGTGAACCCGGACTTCACCAAAAGGTTTTAAATGATGTTTTTAAGTAATGTTTTATGTCGGGATAAGCCTGGGTGGCCCGGGCAGTTTAGTGAAAAATTACCGTTTTATCCCTAGCTAAGTGCATTCTGGCCCAAATGACACGATTAGCGAAACCTAAGCAATATTAGGCTCTAATTAAAGATTAGTAAATTCTAATTACTAATCTAGAGTCAAAATAATTAATCAAGGTTGATTAGAACCTAAGATTGCTTAGAGAAGCTCAAAATCCTATTCTTGAATTTAAGACATTATGTCACATTTTCATGAATAGTGTTTTCTCTCCAATTCCTTAAATCATGGAATTGTGTCTATGATTTGATTTGACTAAAGTATGATTTTAATTCTCTAATTTAGTATGACCACTCCTTAATCAAGTCTTGAACCACCTTAATTAGCCATTTTATCACCTAAACACTTGCTTACAAATGCCTAATCAAAAGCCTAATCAAAGACACACCTAAACACATCATTAAACCACAATTAAATGAGAGATTTTCCCTCCCCCTTGGCTGCATAATCTGATGAAAATTCCCTCCCCATTCCTCACATGTTGATTTATTTTTACACACAAAAATGCCTATGCCTTGCCCATGCTTTGCCCATGCCTTGCCCATACTTTCCACCATACCTTACCATGCCTCCATGAAGCAAATTCTCTCACCTCATGGAACATGAGGCCAAGCCTTCCTCCCAAATCAGCCACAAGGTCTCATTCCCTCTATAAATACCATGCTTGGATGAGCTTGGTTGCATTTTGTTCATTTGCCAAGATTAGCTTCAAAGAGTAATCTTGAGTTCTTTCTTTTCTCTCAAGACTCAAGAGTTCCTTTCCTTTTCTTCACCTCTTCAAGCTCACAAAGAAAACACCTCATCTTCTTTGCCTCCTTGCCTTGGATGAAAATCATCAAGCATCAAGGAAGAAGTTGTTCTTCTCAACTTGCTTCAAGAACCAAGCTTTCCTCTTTACCACTAGGTAGGGAGTTTTCTTTCAAGTTCTTTCTTTTCCTTACATGTTCGGCCTTCAAGGCCATTGATGATGTTTCATGATAGCTTGATGATGAGAGTTCTAGATGATGACTTTGAGTTCATCACAATGAAACCTCTAAAGCTTGAAAACTTGGTCTTGGACCATAAATGATTTCAGTTTCCTTTCCTTTCCTTGTTCAAAGTTTTCAGTTCTTGTTTCCTTTTTCCCTTAATGGTTTTGGTTTCCATTTCCTTTTGTTATAAAAAGTTTGATATAAATGTTAAGTAGATCACTAAAAGTCATTTGAAGAACTTAATCACATGTTTTCAAAAAGCTCTAAGCTTACCCTTGCCAACCTTAAAGTTGGTCGGCCGTTCTAGAATCCACGTAGATTGAAGCCTATGAGCAATAAAATAAAGAATATGAAGTAGTTTCCTTTATGTTTGTTTTTATGAGTGTTGAGATTTATTTCTTAGTTACGTTACAATGTTGGTTCTAATTGTGGAAATATTGTAATGATTTCAAAAAGTTTTTAGAAAGGTGTGATAAAGTGTTTTTGGAAAGGAAGGATACTTGAAAATGTGTTAGAAAGTTTAGTTTTTCAAAAAAGAGATTCTGGTAATCGATTACTGGGCTATGTAATCGATTACCAGGAAGCAATTTATGAGATTCTGGGTTCTAGTTATTGATTACCAAGGGTGTTCTCCATACCCAAACCATTTCGACACTCATGTAATCGATTACCATGATGTTCTTCTTTTCCCTAAACAGGTTTTGTCTCTAGTAATCGATTACCAGCACCTAATCGATTACCAGGACCTAAATGTGCCAAAAATGAGTGTTTTGATTTTAATGGGATGAACCTATGATATGGATGCTTATGTGATGTTGCCTTTTCACATGATTACTTAATGGGAATGTACATGATATGATGAAATGAAATTATGATGAGAATGCCTATGTGTATTGAAGTCTTACTTGATTATTTACTTGAAATGTATATGACGTGATGAATGTTACTTGAAATGTTATAACGTTGCATATGATAAAAGTATATGATATGTTTTAAAATGATTCCATGCTCATGTTGCATAAATGGTATGTTAATGTAAAAGTTATATGCCGAAACGCATTTCTCCTGCTCCCTTAGAGAAAGTAAAACCGTGGGGTATGGACGTTGAGCCATACCGAAGCAACAAAGTCATTGGTCTTAACGTTGATGCATTTCGAAGAAAGAAAAGAGATATGTTAATGAGGAAATGATCCCATTATGACTTCCGAGTTAAGGGTTGTACGGGGTAATCCAAGAAAAGAGATATGTTAATGAGGAAATGATCCCATTATGACTTCCGAGTTAAGGGTTGTACGAGGTGATCCAAGAAAGAGATATGATTCCCCTCTATTTTTCCCATATAAATCTAGCGACGGCTAGTTAGGATGAGCTCATTCCTAGGTGATAGGTGATTAGGAGATTGGTGGCTATGATAAAATCGCCAGAGCGGCATGTTGGATGGATTTTGGTGGCTATGACGAGGGTGGAAAATGGAAAAAAATGAAAAGTGAAAAGTCATGAAAGGAACTCACAAGTTCAATTATGATAAAGTAAAAGATGCACATGCATATGTTTCGTTGAAGTTTCATTGATGCTTTGATTAAGTAATATGTATTATCTACGTGTACTCTGTCATATTGCCATGCATACATAAAATATCTGTTGCATTCATAACATGAAGACACATGCTAAAAGAAACCCACTTCGGATAATAAGCTTTGAGAAATTAAAATTGAACCTATGCATGAACACCTCTTTTATAACGAAACCCGAAGTGGCTTGGGACGACGATGACACTTGTGTTAGAGTCAGGAAGCCTTCCTAGAATCTTATATAGATTTCTCATCCCTTTTCCTTTCTTCCGTGTTCTCCGAGGCGAGTGATGCGGATGTTCGTGATCCTTTGTGAGGCGCAAGTTTAGGAACCACGCTACCCGATTAGAGGTCAGCGGAAGCGCGAAGATTAGTCTAGGAAAGTTATAGTAATGTCTAGCGTTGGGTTCGCGTATGTTCATCTTTTGTTATGTTTAGTATCTTGAGATGTCCTCATGTTCGAAGGGCATCGTCATTATGATGTGACTATGATATGTTAATATAAATTATGTTGTGACTATTCCATGACTTGTTTTTATATGCTATGATAATGTGTATATGTTGGCTATATCTTGTGTGTATTAATCGTTATGTATGCGCACGCGCGGCTTGCATTTTAAATCTTAAATTGAAAAAAAAAAAATTTAGTCATATTTTATTACCCGTATTTTAAATAATGATAAGTCAAGTTCTGAAACAAAAAGCGTAACGTCTAATAACTAGCCAAATGCGACTTGAGCGTGTGAGGTGAAAGTTAGGGTGTTACAGTCCTCGCAACAACAACAATAATCAACAAGGAGGGCCCAACGGGAACAAGAACAAGGCACCCCAAGGAGCCCCACCTCCTCTGAACCCGCACAAGCCATGGAGTGCCCCCGTTGGGAAAGAATCATGGCAATCGTCCCCGCGAGCCGGACAAGGAGTATGCTTCAAGTGTGGCAAGCTCGGCCACTATGCAAAAGATCAGAAGCAATGGAGGGTCATCAAGTCAAAACCCCCGCGACATCAAGGACGGGTCTTTACCCTCAAAGCGGAGGACGCGAACGAATTCCAACGACCTCATCGAAGGTAAGTGTGAACTAAATGGTAGAGCCTTAACTGTGCTATATGACCCTGGTGCTACTCATTCTTTTATCTCACATGCTAGTGTCGAGTCTCTAAATTTGCAAGTTTCTAAGCTTCCTTTTGATCTCATTGTTTCTACTCCTACCAACCGTCCTGTACATACATGTAACCTTATTTAAATTGCCATCTTATGTTGAAAATAGATCCTATGTCATGGATTTGATTTGTTTACCTTTGAAAGACATAGGAATAATCCTTAGCATGGATTGGCTTCATGCTAACCATGTGTTGTTGGACGTTATACCAAATCTGTTATTTTTCATCATCCCCCTAGCAAGACTAGTCAAACCTTAAAACTTTATGTGAATGTCGTAGATGTCTTCTGAGGGGAGAAACTAAGGGATATGTCCTTCTAGCCGCTAGCGAGGTAGACTTTGAGCAGAACATAGATGACATTCCTTTAAGGAGTACCCGAGGTATTTCCGATGAGATACCCAAGTTCCCTCAGGAGATAGGGGTGGAGTTCTCCATCGAGTTGGTTCTGGAAACGGGACCTATCTCCATAGCCCCGTATAGGATGTCACCCTTGGAGTTGAAGGAATTGAAAACCCAGTTGGAGGAGTTGTTAGAAAAGAGTTTTATTAGACCTAGTGTCTCACCCGGGGGACCCGGTTTTGTTTGTTAAGAAAAAGGATGGGAGCATAAGATTATGTATAGATTATAGGCAATTGAATCGTGTGACGGTGAAAATAAATACCCTTTGCCTAGGATTGATGATCTCATGGACCAGTTGAAAGGAGCAGTGGTATTCTCCAAGATTGATTTGAGGTCGGGATACCACCAAATTCGAGTAAGAGATGAGGACATACCTAAAACCGCTTTAAGACACGGAAGCACTCTGAGTTCGCCATGATGTCCTTTGGACTGACAAATGCACCCGTCGTGTTCATGGACTATATGAATAGGATCTTTAGACCCTATTTAGACAAGTTCGTGGTCGTTTTCATAGATGATATACTCATCTATTCGAAGACTCACGAGGAGCATGAAAGTCACCTAAAGTTGGTTTTAGACGTGTTGAAAGAGAAGAAGTTGTATGCTAAGCTCTGTAACACCCTCCAAATTACCACATTTACCCGAGTATGAACATAGTAATTAGCAGAGCATTACTGACAAGTTTGGGATCTATACTAGTTGAAATAATCAATGACACGAAATGTCGCAATACATATACTATCATAACGAGATTTACATATAGGGGCATAATGTTCAGTCACTATATATACATCATAAGGGCAAGATTAAAATAACCCGAAAGAGTAGGACTTTATGCGAACGAGGCTAATCCCCCTACCCTGTACCTAACCTACTCAAACACCCTGATGACAAAACCGCATATGTACATATACAACAGAGCAAAAGAAAACCAAAAGTACATCAGGTAGGTAAGTTCCTAACACTATCCTATCTCTATGTACAATGCATCCGTCTCGGAGGTCTTACTCCTCCAGGAAGCCATTGGCCATCGGGGCAATGACCTCTCCTCCGCCGGGCACAGAGGTCCTAGAAGGATCTGAGTAGATGAGGAGGATGACGAAACGGGTGCGTCCGCGGCTGATACGGGTGGAGCGAGGGGAATCTCAAACACTCCAGGATGGGCCATGTGAAGGGGCACGCCGTCATAAGGAAAAGCGGGGTCGAAGTCCGGGCAAAGACCGAGTACTGAAGGAGCGATCAAAGAACATGTAGATCCGAAACTGGAATAACCAACGCGTACATGCAGTCCAATGCCGGATCATATTGCCACACCCATTGTGGCGAATCAGAAAAACACTAGGGACGGCATCTGCGAATTGAACAATATAATACATACAACTGGAGGGGTGAGATATAAAATTCTAGGAGGTAGTTTCCCCCATATACTATACACAGTAGGGATAAGCAATTCATGCATATACAATATTCATACAAACGCATACAGAAATCTAGAGAACTTGTAGGGGGAACTAAGGATAGTATCAGAATAATCAATCAAGCAATAATATGCACAATCATAAACTCCATTTCTCATGTCTTTCTCAATTTTCTCAACATAGGGAAGGCTTATTCTCACGAGAGATACATTCACAATTCACAATTTCACAGAGGACCATAGACTGCTAGGACATGAGCTCATTCTATTCGAGATCACCAAACTTCATTTTTTTCCATTTCGGATCACTCAAGGTCTATGCCTAGCCGACACGTCTATCGACTCACAACTTTTCTAGGGAAGTCCTTCTTTTTGCCTTCTCAATTCTTTCTAAACCTTGTTTCTGTTTCCCCATATGTCTCAAACATACACAGGAAGATATGCACATACTATCATAGAATTTCAGCCATTTCCACATCTCATTATCCTTAGAATTGAAGTTCTAGGTACAATAATTTGTTACCATACCAAACAACCATTCCACCCTTAAGGAAAATTTCACATGACACTTAAATGTGTCTAAAACAACCTGTAAAAATTTCAGGGCAATCAGAGTTATATAACCACTTCAATAAAATAGGCAAATCTGGTGGTCAGAAGTCACAAATTCATGGTCCAGAACTTGTGTTCTCAGAATATTTAACCCTAGAATTCGATGGAATCAAGGTACAAGAAAATTCACAGAGGTATTTCAACATGTTATTAGTCTTGTGTAAAAATTTCAGGAGCTATCTCAATCAATTGCATGATTAAAAATTCGGGCAAGTTTGTTACTTCAGTCTCAACAATTTAGGCAAGAGTTACAATTCGGTTCTAATGGGTAAACGCCGTCCACTATAACCATATTACCCGAAATTTAATTCTAGGTATAAAATTATCGTTCCACACATTCCTAATCTTATTCTCATATTTTCTTAACTTCCGGGTATTCGGTCTTGAATCCCAGTTTGGCGTCCGGAGCCCGTGGCTCGCCAAGTACTATTCACATTTTTTTTTATACTCTCATGGAGTCATTCTCATCACAACGTTTCCTCTCCAGAATTCTAATATTCCTATTAAGTTTTCCTCAATTAATATTGAAGAAAACTAGGATGTTACAAGCTCTCTAAGTGTGAATTCTGGTTGGAGGAAGTGAAGTTTTGGGCATGCAGGATTCAAAAATGTGATAGCGTTGAACCTAGTAAGATAGAAGCCGTAATGAATTGGGATAGACCGTCACCGTATCCAAAATACGAAGCTTTTTGGGGCTAGCAGGGATTACCGTAGGTTTATTAAAGGTTTTTCCTAGATTGCCCTTCCCCTAACCAAGCTAACTAGGAAGACGCCCGTTTTCATGGGATCCCGATTGTGAAGAGCTTCCTAGAGTTAAAGGAAAGGTTGACCTTGACCCCAGTTTTGGTTTTGCCGACCTCTGTACCCTTTGAGGTATATTGTGACGCTTCGGAAAGGTTTAGGCTGTGTGTTGATGCAAAATAGGCAAGTGGTAGCCTATGCGTTGAGACAACTCAAGCCTCACGAGGTAACTACCCTACCCATGACCTAAAGTTAGCCGCCATAGTGTTTGCCTTGAAGATTTGGAGGCATCACTTGTTCAAACTCCGATCATAAGAGTCTAAGCATCTCTTTGATCAAAAGGAGCTAAACATGAGGCAAGGTGTACGTCCAGGATTTTTCTGATTGAGTACAAAATGACCAAAATGCTCCTGAGGTCATTTTACCCGAATTCGAGAAGCTTACACAGCGGTCTTTTAATGGGTTAACTCAATGTTCGAAGGGATTATGTTTGTAAGGTTGAGTCGAGGTGAAAATCTCGTTTCGAACTTCCGACTCAAAATGACCAAATACCTCCTGTGTTCTACCGGTAAAAGGTGCCATTTGAGCCCTTGAACTTTTCCAGGAAGTTTGGAATGATGTTTATAAGTGGGTTTTGATGTTTGGTTGGGCCACGAGGTCCCGGGCAGTTTTAGTGCGAAATTACCATTTTGCCCCTAGAATAGTATACATGCGCGCTAATGACGTAATTAGTTGAATCTAAGCAATATTAGGCTCTAATCGAAGATTAATTTATTTTGAGAATTAATCTAGAGTCAAAATGATTTATCAAGGTTGGTTAGAAACTAAAATTGCTTAGTCAAGTTCTAATTACATTCTTTAATTCAAGATGTCTAATCAAAAAGTAATGAATAGTGTTTTTCTCTCTCCAATTTCCTTAAATCAAGGAAATTTGTCTACCACCTTTTTAACCAAAAGAATTATTTTAAAATTGTTAATCTAGTTAGAATTTTCCCCAAAAGCCACAAATTTTGAGTTCAAATTTCATCTAAAAAGACTATGCAAAAGCTAGGATTTGACTACACCTAAGCTAGCACTTTAACCAAGCTTCCAAGACAAGCTTTGGAAGATATTTTCCTTCCTCCAAGGCCAATGAATTTTGGCCAGCCCTCCCCCCTAAATTAGCCACAACATTTCATTCTTTATAAATAACACACATTGGAAAGCTTGGCCATTTTTTTAGATCATTTGCTAAGTTGTGCATTCTTGCAATTTCTCTTGTTTTCTCTCATTTTCTCTCCTTCTAAGTTCTTTTCCTCCTCCCTCAAAGAAAGCTTTCCACCACCACAAACCACCATAAACCACCTTGAACCACCACCCCCTCACCTCAAACCACCTCTCAAACACTCAATCTTTCCATTTCTAAGCTTGTTTCCTCAAGGAAAAATCCTTTCCCTTGGTTTTTCCTCTGGCCGAACCTATATCCCCAACAAAGAGAAGATTTTGTCTTCTCATTTCCTTCAAAGAATCAAGCTTTCTTTCATCTCTTTCAAGGTTTCATTTGGTAGAGGTTTTCTTTCAAGTTTTCCTTACTTTATTTGAGAAAGTTTCTAGTTTTCTCTTGGTTTCAAACTCTTTTCTTCCTCCTTGTATTTTCGGCCATGAGGCCATTTTATAAACCAATCTTTAGCTTGATGATGGGGTCTCATGGAGATAGTTTGGTGTTTGCCATGAGAGAAACCTCTAAAGCTTGGATCTTGGTCTTGGACCATATACAAACTTGGTTTTTCCTTTTCTTTGCAAGATCAAAGTTTTGGTTTTTCATTTCCTTTCCTTTATGATTTCGGCTCCTCCTTGGTTTTTCCTAGTTCAAAGTTGTGGCTTTCATTCCTCTAAGGTTTTGGTTTTTCCTTTCCTCTCTTGAACAAAGTTTGTTAAAAATGTCAAGGTAGCCTTTTTATGTTTGTTTGAAAGGTTGTCTCTTGAAAAATCATTTCCTTGAGCTTGATGATGGTGTTTGAAGAACATAAGACTTCCTTGGTGTCTTGATGCTAAGAACTCTAAAGCTCACCTAATGATACATAATGGGTTGAGGTTTTTATGTTCCTTTAAAGTCTTGCAAGGGCTCTAGTTAAGATCTAAATTAAAGTGCATTCATGTTTACTTTTATGCTTTGCATAGCATGTTTATTTTCAAGCTATCACTAAGCAACTAAAGATTAAAACAAGAATGTGCATTATTACGTAATAAATCTCAAAGCCTACCTATTTCAACCTTAAAGTTGATTGTTGATTTGGTAACACCAAGAGGCCTAGAGCACTAAAATAAAGAATTGAACCTTGCATTCATGTTTACTTTCTTGTCTAGCATGTTTATATTTTATGTCATCACTTAAACTCTAAAGATAACAAATGAGTGCACCATATTTATTTTATGCTCTCACTTTATTTTCTAAAAGAAGAGTAAAATGAGTTGCATAACATGTTTAAATTTATGTCACCACCTAAATAGTCTAGAGCTCAAAGACTTGCCCAAGTATCCTATGTAAAGTTTCTAAGAAAATGTGATTTTCTTTTCTCCTAGGAGCCTTTCGGCCTTGTGGTGATGAGGATGGACTCATGTGAGTTCATCTAATCACAAGTGTTCATAGCTCATGTTTTGGTAATTTTTAAGCTTAGGAGTACCTAAGGAACATTATGAATGAGATTATATGTTTTAAATCTATTTTATGAGAAAATTAATTTAGCTACTGCCCTCATGTATATTTACATGATTTTAATGATAAATTGGTTTCTAAAGGAGTTTTGAGGTTCTAAAATTATTCCAAGAGAAAACTAGCAACTTGTATGCTTTTTAATTCATGAAATTGTGTAACAATAAAGGACTTAGAATGAGAATTTTAGAACCCTTTAAATGCACAATTTATGCATTCTGTTCTAGCAAGTTTAAAATTAAGGAAAATGGTTTATAATTAGTGGATATGTGTAAGAACCTCTCATAATTGGTTTAGGAATTAATTATAAAGCCTAGGCGAAGATGGATCTTAGAAAGGGTCAAAAATGGAGATTTAGAGCCCGTAAGCATGTGATATTTTCTGCCCTTAAGTATAAGGTGCTGTTTGGATTTTTAGTAAACATAAAACTTAGTAAGAATTATAGGTAATGAACCCCTAGTTGATAAAAAAATGTAATGCGGACATTAGAATATTTGGAACTCAAGGTTAAGACCCGCACGGGGCAAAGCATAATATATCGTAAGATAAGGAGATGTGATGTGAGAATGAGATCGCTGAGCGTTGTCTTTATGTATGTGAATGTTTTAAATACCTTGGGCATGAGAATGTATGGATGGGTGGCATGTTGCTATGATGATGTGGTACGCTATGTTTACAATGCATGAGAATATGAGATAATAATATATGATATGTCATACAAGGTTCGATGGTTGCATGCTCATGTTGTATTCATACAAGATATGATAAAGAGGAAATGATCCCATTATGACTTCCCAAGTTAAGGTTGTATCGGTGATCCAGGAAAAGAGAAATGATATGATAAGAGAAAAGATATGTTTCCCTCTTTTTCCCCTTGTAAATCTAGCGACGGCTAGTTAGGATGAGCTCATTCCTAGGCGATAGGTGATTAGGAGTTTTGGTGACTATGTTAAAATTGCTGGCTGGCATGTTGGTGGATTTTGACCATGATGAGGTGGAAGGAACAAAGTTATAAAAGGAACAAGGTTATGAAAGGAACAAGTTATGAAAGGAACACCAAGAGTAAAAAAAGACATACATGCATACGTTTCATTATTACTTGGGTTATATGTGTTATTTACTCATGTCGATTATATGTGAAGTATTGCCATGCATACATAAGATATCTGCTGCATTCATAACATTAAGACCATGCGAAAGGAACCCACTTTGGATAATAAGATTTGAGAATAAAAATTGAATTTATGCAAGCACACTTTTATAATGAAACCCAAGTGGCTGGGAATGACGACGATGACACTTGTGTTAGAGTTGGGAGCCCCTGAGGAACTTGTATAAGTCTTCTCACCCCTTTTGTCCTTCTGTGTCGTCTCCAGACGAGATGATGCGGATTGATCGTGAGCTACCTTGAGGCAAGGGCGTAGGCTCAACGTCGAGTTGGATCAGTGGGCAAGCGGAAGCGTGAAGATTAGCCTAGCTTTGTTTAGGTTACGTTTTGCATTAGTTCAAGTCATTGATGTATTTGGTACCCTAGGTGTCCTTATAGTTCTAAGGGCATCGATGCTATGTTATGTCTATGATATGATACTATAATATATGCTGTGACTTTCCTATGATTTATTCGTGAATGACATGATGATGTATATTTGATTGCTATGTGTTATGTACGATAATCGTTATGTATGCGTACGCGCTCGCATTTTCAAGCTTTAAGTTCAAAAAGAAAAATTTAGTCGTATTTTTTTTAGTACTCGTATTTTAAAGAAAGCCATGTCAAGATCTGAAACAAGGAGTAGCAACTAACAATTAACCGAAATGCAACTTGAGTGTATGAGGTTAAGAGTTAGGGTGTTACACAAGGAAGGTGGATGGAGTTTCTAAAGGACTATGATTTCGACTTAAGTTACCACCCCAGCAAGGCCAATGTGGTTGAAATACCTTGAGTCGAAAATCATTACGCTTATACCACATGATGTCAAGGAAGTTGAACTTATAGAGAAGTTTAGGGACATGAATTTGGGGATGTCAATATCAGAAAAGAGTGTGAAGATGTGTCATCTTATAGTAACAAGTGGGTTTAAACAAAGGGTGATGATGGCACAAGTAGAATAGGATTTAGCGAGAACTCTAAGGCGTTAAGGCTTGGAAGCTTAAGGGTTTTGAGCAAGAGGCAGATGGTTTGTGGAGGTTCGAAGGGCGGATATGTGTACCGCAAAGATGGTGACCTCCAAGAAAGCATCTTGGAGGAGGCCCATAAAAGCCACTTCACCATCCATCCTGTGCCACCAAGATGTATAGGATTTAAAGAAGATGTTTGGTGGCCCATTGAAAAAGGACGTAGTAGCCCGGGTTAGTAAGTGCTTAGTCTGTCAAAAGGTGAAGATTGAGCACCAAAAGCCTTCAGGGATGTTGCAACCTTTGCCTATCCCGAATGGAACTGGGATAGATACTCTATGGATTTTGTGACCAGCCTACCCCGAACCTAGCCCATGACGCTATTTGGGTAATAGTGGAAGGTTAACCAAGTCGGCCCATTTCCTACCCATCAAGTTAACCTTTTCCCCAGATAAGTTGGCCCAGTTGTACATCCAAGAGATAGTAAGGCTATACGGAGTTCATCGACGATAATCTCCCAGAGATCCGCGGTTTACGTCGCGTTTGGACGCCCGTTTGGTTGAGCTCGTGCTAAGCAAGGCTTACCACCCTCAACAGATGGATAATCGGAAAAAACTATCCAAACATTGGGGGATATGCCAAGGGCATGTATTTTGTATATAAAAAGGGAGTTGGAATAAGTACCTCCCGCTTATCGAGTTCGCGTATAACAAGATTATCATGCGAGTATCGATATGGCACCGTACGAGGCCTTGTATGGAAGAAGTGCCAGGTCGCCTTTGTGTTGGCATGATCTCGGAGAACAAAGCGTTTTGGGGATCCCAATGTAGTGAGGGAAACCACAAAGTAAATAAGAATGATCAAGGATAGAATCCTGACCGCAAAAGCTGACAAAAGAGCTATGCGGACAAGCGGCGAAAGCCTCAGGATTCCAAG
>JAMLFY010000378.1:0-38000 GCA_030441495.1 Dalbergia oliveri | reverse complement strand
AGTCTGTTTTACGCATGTGCAAAAGATTTTTTTCAAAAAAAGAAAGAGTTATGCTTACATATTCCTTTTTGATATAAATATACATATATTCAGTGATACTGATGGGAATTTTTATTTATTGATTTACTCTACTTTGTATTTGAGTGTCTAATTTAACACAATTGTAGAAAGTGAAATTTTAAACAGCATGCAAGGGAAATACTTATAGGGGCTCTAAGAACAAGAGAATGCATTTGCCTTATTCCATTTAATAAATGACATATAAGCTTTATGGGCTATTGTTCTCTCTTATTTTCCCTGCATATTTAATGCAATAGCTGATGTTTTATTTATTAAATGAACAGAGCAAATGCAATCTTTTGCTCTCAGAGCACCCCAAGAATTTCTCAGCATGCAATTAGTAAAATTTTCAAAATTAAGGAGATACAATTCTTAAGAAGCTACTTTAATTTAAAATTTCACTTGTGTAATTGTTTTGCTGCATACAGTATTATCAATGACGGTATGGTTGTTTATTCTAACTGATGATCACTTTCCATTCTGTGCAGGGAAATTGGAAATAGCGTTGTTTGGTTTTATGTTTCTTGTTTTTTTAGAATGAATTACATACACTCCCTCCTCACACATAAACCAACACAATTACCCTCTCTATTTTCATAAACATTCAAACATTTGCCTTCGTTAAACTGATGTATAAATGTTGTTAAATCAATTGTTAAAAGACCATGCTACCCTATTTAATCTCGATGGCTGCTCATGGTGACCACTTACCCAAAATGCCACACTTATGAAGCCAGCAATCTGGTGATGGCTTTAGTCGAGGGCCTAAGCTTGTCAACTCAGGATTAGTGTGCCCATGTTAAACAATTCATTGAAGTGGGTTTGTTTCTAAAGATCAATTTTGCATTTGTTTCTAAAGAGGGTGAGTCTCACGCAATGTTAAGGTTGTTGTTTTGATTAGGTCACGGGTTCAAATTCTAGAAATAGTACCTTCGCAAAGCAGGGTAAGGCTACGTATATCTACTTCTTAGACCCATTTGATGGGAGCCTCGTGCACTGGCCCCTCTTTTTTATAATTCTTCTCCAAGTGAACTTTAGCTGACAATCTCTTATTGAATTTACTAATTAAGTAAATCATTTCATAAATTTTGTTGCTTCAATTTTTTTAGAGCTTATTTTGAACTCTGATTGGTTCATCATCAAACAAGGAAAAGATCCCTGATTTTGCATAATCTTTTATTCCACTTTGAATATTGCTACTGTGCCCTTTCATGCACACAGTCTGGTTTCATGATGGTTTTCTTCTGTTTAATTCAACTTTGATATGTTAGTGCAAAAGTTCTTTATGTTATTTATGCATATTTTGTCACAATGTTAAAAGAGCCTGACTCAAATAGTTGTTATTTTAGTCAAACTATTCTAACTATAGCAAAAGAAGGTATATTGCAACGAGGGGAGGTGTTTCTAGGTCCTAAGAGTAGATCAGGTAATTGTGTAGGTTTATGTTTTGGGAAAAAGGTGCAAGTCATGTCCTCTGATTTTTAATTTGCAGCTAAATAATTGTAAACTGGTTATTTAATTATGTTTGGCTTTTTTTATCCATAGCAAACTTTCCAAAGCTGCAATTTTGGGATGGGTTAAATTGGTGGGTCTCACATTGATGAGATCAACTCACTTCCATCCATTTTCCACCCCCTGGCTCCCCCCACCCCCTTTATTTTGATACTGATGCCATATACTGCAGAATTTGCTGTTCACTAGGTTAGCTCTCATTTCCATCCACCCTTTGATACCAAACTATGGTTTGGTTTTTTTTTATTCTGCTCAGAAAGATGACTTGTGCCAAGTTGCACAATGTTCACTTATGCATCCACTGCTTATGTCTTCAGTGTTTTTGGTTTGTAATCTTCTTTATATGGATGGTTCTCTGTTGATCCTGGAGTTGGATACGTTTAATATATAATCTGCTGTATATTTTAGGAATTTCCGGGTTTGTTCAGTCAGATAGCTATTTTTCCAAAATAGTACGTCGATATGAAAAATATATTAAGTAGTACTTTGCAGAAATTTATTAGACAAGGTGGTTGAAAATTTAGTAGACTTTGTAGGAATTGCATGTTGCAGGATGTTTATAAAATAGTACATCAATATGAAAAATAAACTTTGCAGGAATTTATTAGACGAAGTGGGTGAAAATTTTCGTGTACTTTGCCGGAATTGCATGTTGCAGGACATTTCAAGACTTTTGTGGGAAAAAAATAGTAGGTCCTTCATATTATCTCAATAAAATAGCGTTGTCAATTGTGTCAATAGTGTTAAGAGTACAAAAAAAAAAAAAAAATGTAGTCAATAGTGTTACGGTTGAGATGTGATCGTCTGGTGAGTTGAGCTGCTAACACAAGAAGGGTGTTTGGGTCTTACGAGTTTGGAGGCTAAGAACATTGCTTTGGTAAGTAAATGGCTGTGGTTTCTTCCTTAGGAAACTCATACCCTTTCGCAGCAGGTTATCCAAAGATTTGCTTAATTAGATCAAAATGGGTGGCATGTCAATATAGCAATCCAATCTTCTCATTTTACTCCACGGAAATTTTTCACACAAGTAATACGTATGATGCTTGTAGGTGATAGGTACTGGCTTTATTTCATGTCACCAGTCAACTTTTGGACGGACCTTTGGGAAGGAGATTTCTTTTAGATATGCATAATGACCACTACGTCTTTTATCATTTTGCCTCTATGCAACTCATCCACAATGTTTTAGTGTTCAAGATTTTATAGTTTTACTGGTTAGTTTTTCCAGCTTTGTTAGCGTGGAATGGCCGTCAAGGCTCTTATACGTTCTTGAATTGGGCGGTTTGCAAGTAATTACTAATTAGTGAAGTTTCACTTGTATGGATATAGATGTTTGGAAAACTTTTGAACAGTGAATAAATTTAAATTTTAATGGCTTAGAATATATAGCATGTTTGGTTTTACTTTTGTATAATTGATTTCATTAAACTTGATTTTAGTAAAATTTATTTTGAAGTAAAGTGATTTATATTTGGTTGTTTGATATGAGAAGTAATTTTGATAAAAAAAAAATAGAAGTAAAAATATATAAGTGATATATTTTCACTTATGCTAGAATCAATTTTAGACTCTACAATCGACTATCAAGATTTATGCAACAAGAAAAGCAAACATTATTTTTATTTGAACGAATCGATTCCTTAGGTTGGAATCTACTGTGCAAGCTTTCCACTGCAAATCCAAACATATTGGTAGTCATTTGAATGCAAACACGATTATGATATAACATCATCACGTCTATTTCATACAGCCAATCATACATAGTGTGATAAGGCTTATTTATTGAGTAAATTAGTAAATCTAAACTTAAGTTCTTATGTATGGAGTTGGATGCATTTGATTGAAGGGTTAAAATCTATATAGAAATTTCATAAATAAGTTTTATGGGTAAATTTATATATATAATTTACTCATGAAATTTTTATTCCTAACATTTATGAAATTTCCATGAATTTTTATTTCTAACTAAACATTTCCTTTGTACAAGCCAAAGTGCATACGAAAACTAGTTCTAAGTTCAAAAATCAATCCCTTCGAAATGATTGCTGGTTTGTTTGGAATGATTTTTATTTTTTAATTTTTAAAAATAGTTTCAAAAGTAAGTTTGGATTCAATTTTTAAACATAGAAGTATAAAAAATATTATGAAACAACTAAAACTGAAATTTTGTTTGAATAATTGTTTTGAGGTTAAAATTCATAAAACCCCTCTTTTTTTTTTTGTTACAAGAGAGGGCATAAAACCCCTCTTTAACCACATTCTTTGTGCAAGTTACACCCTTTTTTATCACCTCAAGCCCACCACCACCAACCATCCAATCACAAGCTTCACAAAATCACACTTCCATCTCCTTCAAATGCAACAACCTAGGTACATATCCTCTCTCTTTGCTTGCTAAACAACCATCATGCAGTAGAAATCACTGCTAAACCACCATCTTTGCATAAATCACCCCTCATTTTTCCTACTTCAACTACTACCGCCCTAACCTTTTATAACTTTGATGCAAACACCCATCTCAGTCCATCAACCTCTACTCCGCATCATAACCACTTCCAGCGTCACGACCTCTGACGTTATGTCGTGCTCGTCTACCCGCACCTGACACTTTGTGGCCCAGTCACCACACAACCGCCTAGCCTTAGTCGCCTCAACCTCTGATCTTAGGCCACCGCACAGCCATTGTCAACTTCGATTCCACGTCGTTGCGCACAAAGCTATATTATTGTTGTTGCATCCAAGTTGCCGAACCATCTTATCCTCTCAAATTGAAATCCCCTTTCTACATTCTATTTCGAACTTGGCAAGATTAGAGGGTCTCCGTGGATGAGAAAAATAAAAGAGATTTGGAAAATTTCTCAAACTCTACCGAGTGAGAGTTGGAGGTGTGCAAAAGGCAATGAAACACCAATAATTACAAAAGATGCCATCATATTTTTCTTTAATTTGTTTTTAAAAACAAAAGCCCCCAAACAACTCTAAAGTGTTTTCTACTTTTCATTTTTTAAAATCATATTCTGTTCTTTAGTTTTTAAAATTAACTTAACAAAAACAATGCATCAAACAAGTTTGTTTGGCTTATAAATTTTAAAAATCAAAAACTGTTTTCAAAAACACTTCCCAAACAAGTTCAGTTTTTTATTTTGGATTTTGTAAAAAAAAAAGAGATGGGATGAAAATAATGTGAAAATAACTATTTTATTTCTTGTTTTCATTTTCCTATTTTCACTGTTATATTCACCAAATTCAGAAAATGAGAGTAGGAAAGACAGTAAATCCTCTCTCTCTTTCACTATCCGTATCAATCACCGAACAGGCATAGAGGATCGAATCCGTGGCTGAGGAGAAGGCAATTTCTGGTATTATCATCCTCAAACCTGTCTAGGGCTGAAGCCATTTCTGAAGCAGTTGTTGTCACATTTCAACACACACAGCCCGATTCGAAGATGCTCCTTCAGTCCTCTTTGCACAGCCAAAACGTTTCCCACTGTCTTTCATCTTCCCTCTCTTATTCTTCAACACTTCCTTTCAAACGTCCCATTCTCACCGTTCAGCACACGCAAGGCGCGTGTTTTCAGAGGCTCTCTGTCACGTGCTGCATCTCAAAGATCCACAGTTATGGGACCGTGGACTACGAGCGCAGACCCATCATCAGGTGGAACGATATATACAGGAGAATATCGTTGATGCAGAACCCAGAACTGGGTTCTGCCACTGTGTTGAACCAGTGGGAGAATGAAGGGAAGAACCTTACAAAATGGGAGCTTTGTAGAGTCATCAAAGAGTTGCGGAAGTATAAAAAGCATAAAAGAGCCCTTGAGGTAAAACATAATGTTCAAAAATGATGTTTGGTTTTTGTATACTTTCACTAAATTGATATTGATATGCTTTTTATTTTGGCTTTTTATACGTTTTTTGTATTATCTTGAAGTAAGTGTTTGCTTGCTGTTTTAATCAATTGAATGATAATTTAGATGATTTGATCGAATTGAATTGTTGCCTTTGGGTGTTAGCCGTTTGGGTTTGTTTCCTTTTGTTATGGGCAAAGTAGTTATTTAGGTAGTTTTTGTTCTTGTTTGTTGATTAGCTTGATTTCTTGGGAATATGCTAATTTAGATGGTGTATTTTGATGAAGAGCATCGTGATCTTTGAGGTTAAATCATACTGATAGTTGAGTTCCTTTGTGGTTATTCATTGTGACACGAATATGATTCTATAGATTGGTGTTTATAGCATTGTTCATGTTTAGTAGTTGTGTATACTGCTTTAAATAGCACCCATATAGAAAATATTGTAGGCCTTCATGATTGTGGAGTGAAGTATATGGCATTGCCATTTGATTTTAGTAGCATGTATTCTTTTGAACCTTTGACTGACCAGAGAAGATACTCGGTTTAATTTTAGCTTTAGTTTTAGGATTTTAGAAGTAAGCCCTTTTCAGTATCTATGGACCAGTGAAATCAAATGGCAGGAACCTATAAAGCACATGCAGACAATTATTATATGTGTTGTGTCCATGCACTAATTTTTAAAATTTGGCAAGCCCCTCATGTCCATGTCATGCCATGCCATATGTATGTGCTGCATAGGCAGGAACATGTAGCAGTATTTCTGCATGTGCCAATTTGTTGCTTGATTGCTGTAACATGGGATGGGAGATTAAGGTTTTATGTAAATCAGGTGTTAGGAACCCAGAAACAAAACATTAGTGTTACTGAAAGCATCTCTGTAAATTAGACTTGTTCAACTATGAAGAAAATAGAAAAAATTATTGCAGAACTTCAGGGGTCTGTAAACCTCCCTGCTCAAAGAGCCCCAAAACCTTCACTCAGTAATTGCCAACCTCTCTTATTCCCCACTCTTCCTTATGTCTCTCACAGGCTCTCATTTTTCCCTAGCTTGCCCACCTCTTTGCCACGTAAGCAAGATAGTTATCACCCCAAATCCTTCTTCTGCCTCCCTTCCACATATTTCCCTGATGGTTGAGTGAAGGAGAGTCTAACAATACTCTCCCCTCAAAAGATCCCACTAGTCCTCAAACTGGGAGGATTGGTCAAGTGCCCCCAAGGAATGCTAGGTTTCATTGCATAAAGTCAATAGCGAAGGAATGCTTGAAGCATAAAAACCTCCTCCTGGATCCAGTTGGTCTTCTTTAGTTCCCACAAAATCAACAGCAAGGGTGACAGCTGGGAAGATTTACCCTGATTAAAAGCCTTTCCAAAAGCCACAAATGCCAAGTTTCCCTCACCAAGCTTCAAACTTCTTTTTATGGTTTCAGCATCAACTGTGCATCCCCTTATATATCTTATTGTAATATGACGCTCCAATCTAAATGGAGACCATTAATAGGGTTATTGGACAAGAAGCTTTTCCAACTCCGCAAATCCAATTTAAACATAAACTTTGGTACCTCCTAGATTGATAGGCACCAATCTCACACTGAGAGAATAGATGTATTATTGCACACTAGGAATCCTTAGCAATGTGCTAAGAACCCTAAATCTGAATTACAGAATGTAGAACCCTAGAGGATAACAGAGAGTCTTCTAATCTCTCACAACTAACAAATGATCAAACACTATAATAGAGTCCCTGTCCTCCTTTTATTCTCCTAAGTAACCCCTCTCTAATTGTTTTTCCCTCCAAAACTAACCATTTTACAGCTGTCAACTGATACTAACTGTCTCCTAAATCTTCTAGTATACACTTTACCATACATGGGGTCCCCAACACAACCCTGCCCCCTCGCTGTGTAACAACCACCACCACAAGAGAACCACCTTGTCCTCAAGGTGTGAGTGAGGAAACAGATCCTGCAACCTACAGAATCTCTTGCAGGAGTTGTCATGTTTAGGCAGTCCCTTCCATTTGACCAGTACTTTAGCAGCTCCCTCTGGTGTGTAGCAGACTTGTAGCAAGTCTTCTGGTGTGGCCTGCAAACTGCAATATTCCTTCTTCTGTCAATCCCTCTGGCAGCTCAAATGGCTGGCATTGAGGTGGTACTCCCTTTTTCAGCTTGCTAACATGGAACACAGGATCGAGCTTGCATGAAGGGGAAGAGCCAATCTGTATGCCACAGGACCTACCTTATCCAACACCTAGTAAGGCCCATAAAAATGAGGGCATAGCTTATCATTGGGCGATATGGCTGGAACTTGAGGAATACCCAATCTCCCACCTGAAATTCGATCTCCCTTTGACATTTGTCAGCAAATTATTTCATCCTTTGCTGTGCCAGCTCTAGACTGGCATTTAATTAAGTCAAGACCTCATCCCTTGTAGCTACTAAACACTGCACCTCATGCACCTTTGAAGGGTATGTTTCTCTCTTGAATAGAACAGGGGGTGGAAAGCCATGTAAACGAACAATTTATTTCGACAAATACATGGGGCACTTCCTTTGCCGACTAAGGTGGGTTAAGGGAAGGAAATGCGCATATTTGGTAAACCGTTAACCACAACCATGATAGCATCCTTACCCTTGGACTTTGGCAACCCTGAAATGAAGTCCATGGAAATTTCAGGCCATACCTGAGAAGGGAATCCCAAAGTTTGGAGCAATCCAGCTGGTGCCAAGGCCTCATACGTGTTGGTTTGGCAAGTTTGGCAATTAGAGACATACTCCTTCACCCTTTGGCGCATTTCTCTCAATACACAGCTGCTGCCAACTTCTTGTATGTTTTGAAAAATCCTGAATGACCCCCTGCAGCCGAGTCATGGAATTCTACCAGAAGAGCAAGTATTTGAGAGGAATCCTTAGGTAATACCACTCTGCCCTGATAGAACAAATGCCTTTCCCCCAGACTATACCCTGGAAAGGTACCTTCACGTTGTTGCAGGCTGAGAATAATCCGTTGTAGCTGCTGGTCTTCTTCTACTTTAGCAGCAATGGTATCCCACATACTGGTTTGCACTACAAAAATGGCCTGATACATCATCTGCCTTGATAAGGCATCAGCTGCCCTGTTCTCCAACCCAAGCCTAAACTGAATTTCAATTCTAAACCCATGAGTTTGGACATCCATTTTAACTGTTCTTCAGCAAATAGCCTTTGATCAACTTCACCGATTCAGTGAGGTTTGCGAGCACAATAAGTAGTGAAGCATTGGATTCATGATTTTCCTCCATTTGTGCTTGCATCACTCCCATTGTTGCTTCCACTGCTGCCATCTTGTTCTCCATTTTGTCGGCCATTGAAGCAATTTCCCAGGAAAAGCAATTTCCTAGGAAAAATAGAGCTACTGATACCAAATGATAGGCACCAATCATTGCACACTAAGAATCCTTAGCAATGTGCTAAGAACCCTAAATCTGAATTACAAAATGTAGAACCCTAGAGGATAACAGAGGGTCCTCTAATCCCTTACTACTAATAAATGATCAACCACTATAATATAGTCCTTCTCCTCCTTTTATTCTCCTAACTAACCCCTCTAACTGTTTTTCCCTCCAAAACTAACCATTTTGCAGCTGTCAAGTGCTACTAACTGAAGTATTGTTGGTAGTTTCTCTCCCAAGTCTTCTAGTATATACTTTAACATACATGGGAGTCCCTAACATAGATCAACACAAAAAAGTCGTGAACTACCTCCATCAACTTGATAGCAACAATTCTGTTAGGACCTTGTTAGTTAGAAGTTAGTTAGGCGAGCTAGTTGACTATAAATAAAGGGAACTGGGGATTAGTTAGGGGTCTTTTGTCATCTGTTGTTGAGTCTTGGGAGAATTTGGAGGACTCTAGAATTTCCTCCTTATCCTGTAAGTCTTGAATGAGCATGAATTCTTTGTTATTTTCTGATTACAAGTTCTAACACTAGTATCAGAGCTCTAATCTATCCAAGGAAAGGCTTTTCATTATTAAAACAAGAATGGTAGAAGCACTTGCAGCATTCCTTATGCAGGACAAGGAAAGGCAGAGGGAACAGATTGGGCATTGTTGAATTTTGAGGAAAATATAAGAGGAGAGGAAGCGAAATAGCAATATATGCATGTAAAATGCTTAGGTTGAAAATGCTTTCATAGCATAGGTGCCAACAGCACTATATATAGCCATAGAGGAATAAATGCATGCTTAGTTTCAAGAACATGTAATCAATACCAAACTATTTCCTAAGACACTTGTAGGATTCCAATGACACACATTAAGCACATGCAAAAACACCAACAAGCCCTCTTCAACACAACCGTGAAACATTTTTTTTCCCCTATTTATGATAATGGGCCCAAACAAATTTGTTGTAAAGCCAGTAGGAGAATGGGACCTTGGTATAATTCATATGTGAATGTTAGAAATGTATTTGTTCCACATCTTGAGGACAAGGTGAGGGTTGTGTTAGGGCCCTGTTAATGAGAACTTAGTTTGGGAACTATAAATAAAGGGAAGTGGGGATTCTTTAGGGGTCTTTTGTCATTTGTTAGTGAGTCTTGGGAGAGTTGAGAGGACTTTAGAATTTCCTGTCTATCTTGTAATTCTTCAATAAACATTAGTTCCTTGTTATTTTCTTATTGACAGTTCTAGCAAATTCAAACTACACCAATCATGCAATCCCACAGCCAGGCATAGTTGTCAAATGGTGGCCATGGCGTGGCAGATTTTGGCCTTTGCACCATGGAAGGATTTGTTTGTTATGGTGGTCATGGCAGTCTTAAATGGCGGATTTTCGGTCCACTGCCATGAGCCGCCATTGACAACTATGCAATTGGGAGGCTTAGCAAACTCAAACCAAGTTGCTGGAGGGCTGCATATTCTCCAACAAAGCCATCAGCTGAAAGCACATCCTTTTAGACCCAAGTGTTCCAACTAGAACAAAATACTCCTCCATCTTTATTAGCCACCAGTAATCTTCATCTCCATCAAACTCTATATTCTATACTCTTCCCCACTGTTCTCGTTCCTCCAAATCATCCCCTTCCAACTCAAGAATGTGTATGATAATTTTCAAGAACTTCAACCTCCCAATACATCTTTGCTTTTTCTCATCCATGAATCTAGCACCCATATATCTAGGATCTAAGAGCTCTAATACCAATTTGTTTGGAACCCGAGAAAAAACACATTTTATTGAAAGCTTCTTTGTAAAATACACTTATTTAATATTGGAAGAAGGAAACAGAAGAACTAATGTAGAACTTCAAGGGTTTACAAACCTACCTACTTAGAGCTCCAAAACCCTCGCTCAATTGTTGCTTGCCTTCACATTCCCCCCTCTTCCACATATCTCACTCAGCCTTTCATTTTCTTCCTAGCTTCCCCACTCCCTTGCTACATGGACAAGGTAGTTATAGCATCAGATCCCTCCTGCCCCCTACTCATGTTTCCTTCGTGGCTTATGTTGGAAAAGTTTTACTGAATAGAATGACTAACTTAGTTTGTCACCAAGACTCTTTATTTATACTAAAGAATAAAACATATTACAAGAGTAATAATAAGCCAAACCCACTAACAAGATAACCTAAACCATATTCTCAAACGCTCCCCCTCAAGCTAGAGCATAGATGTTGATCATGTTGAGCTTGTTACAAATATAGTCTATTCTATTTTGTTGAGTGCTTTGGTGAAGATGTCTGAAGTTGCTCCCCAAACGCACACGCCCAGTTACAAGAAGTCCTTGTTGAATCTTCGCGTACAAAAATGACAATTAGCTTCAATATGCTTTGTTCTCTCATGGAAGACAAGATTCAATGCAATATGAATGGCTGCCTGATTATCACACCATAATTTCAAAGGTATAGTACTAGCAAAGCCAATCTCATTAAGTCGATGACAAACCCATACCAATTACATGTAGCTTGTGCCATTGCTCGATATTCAGATTTAGCACTAGATCAAGCAACAACACTTTGCTTCTTACTTCTCCAAGAAATAAGATTACCTCCTACAAGAACACAATAACCAAATGTGGATCTTCTATCAATAGGAGATCCAGCCTAGTCGGCATCAGAAAATCCTTCGACTAAGTATGCCCATGATCCCTACACCAAATACCGCACCCTGGAGCACCTTTCAAATGCTTCAATATATGAAGAACAACTTCCTTATGGGTGGTTTGAGGGGATGGCATGAATTGACTAACCACACTAACTGAGAATGCAAAATCAGGGTGAGTGATGAGATAGTTGAGTTTGCCCACTAGTTTGCTATATTTCAGGGTTGGTCATAACTTCATCATCAGTGAAGTTTGATATCTGGAATCATATGGGTGTCTATAGGTTTAGCTCCAAGCAAGGCTATTTCTTTGAGCAAATCAAGTACATACTTCCTTTGGCTCAAGAAAATCCCTTTTTACTCCTTATCACCTCAATACCAAGGAAATACTTTAATGCACCTAAATCCTTAGTTTGAGATTGTGTTTGAAAGAAATTTTTGAGTTTTCTAATACCAATCTCATCACTTCCAGGAATAATAATATCATCCACATATATCACAAGATATTACGATCTTGAGAGCAACAAAAGAAGATAGAGTGATCAAAATTGCTTCTTTGAAGTCCAAACTGGATAACAGCTTCATTGAATCTCCCAAACCAAGCTCTTGGGGATTGTTTAAGACCTTACAAGGATTTATTCAACTTGCACAATTTATTTATCCCTTTCCCCTGAGCAACAAACTCGGGTGGTTGCTCCATGTACACTTCTTTGTGCAAGTCACCATGAAGAAAGGCATTTTTAATGTCCAGTTGATGGAAGTGCGAATGATGGCTAGCTGCAAGAGAGATAATAAATAGACAGATGCAAGTTTAGCATCAAGGGAAAAGGTGTTAGAATAATCAATACCATACACCTGAGCATAACCCTTAGCAACTAATCGGGCCTTTAAACGATCCATAGACCCATTAGGGTTGACTTTCACCGTATAAACCCATCTCTACCAATTGCCGTTTATCGGGAGGTAGGGAAACCATATCCCAAGTCTGATTTTGTTCAAGGGCATGCATCTCATTCAACATCGCCAACACCAACCTTCATGAGACAGGGCCTTAGAAAAAGTAGTAGGATTAGTAATAGAATCAAGACTAGTGACAAAAGATTGTGAAAAACTAGATAAACCAGCATATGAGACAAAGGAAGAAATAGGATAAGTACAACTATGTTTACAAGCCAAAGAGCAAGCAGAACATCAGTGGAAAGACGGGCAATCTAGGATCTGGAGATGAAGAAGGAACTGTTGGAGGAAGTGAATCAGGAAATGTTGGTGCAACAGGATCAGGCTCAGTCAATTGCTTGGACAACCGAACATAGTGATGGGGAAATTAGATACGGAAGGGAACGAGGCCATGTAGATGGAGGACTAGTAGAGACAATAGGAGGAGAGGAAGTCATCAAAAAGTCATCATCAACACTCAAGGGAGTAGGAGGAGAGGACGCTAACGAGAAAGGAGTGGTCTCAAAGAAAGTGACATTAGCATAAATAAGGTAACGTTTCAAATAAGAAGAATAACATCTGTATCCTTTTGATTATGAGAATAGCCTTGGAAAATGTATTTGAGAGAACGAGGATCTAACTTGGAGAGTTGAGCACGAACATCGTGGACAAAACAAGTGCAACCAAAAATCTGAGGAGGAAGAGCAAATAGAGATAGAGATGGAAATAAGAGAGTGTGGAACTTAACCATCTACAATAGAGGAAGGAAGATGATTCATTGAGTAGCATGCAGTAGAAACAGCATCAACCCAAAAAATTTTAGAAACCGTCATTTCCAACACGAGAGCACAAGCAACCTCAAGTAAGTGTCTATTTTTCCATTCAGCCACCCCGTTTTGTTGAGGGGTTATAACACATGAAGTTTCATGAAGGATGCCATGCTCATGCATAAATGTCTTAAAAGAAGTGCAAACATATTTGCATTATCACTTCGAAAAGTGCGAATAAAAACTTGAAATTGGGTTTGAATTTAAGCACAAAAGCATAGAATATATTAAAAACCTTTAAACAATTTTTCATAAAATAAGTCCAAGTAACACGAGAAAAATCATCAACAAAAGAAACAAAATAACGAAATCCAGATTTAGACTCAATGGCACAAGGCCCCCCAATGTCTGAATGAACAAGAGAAAATGGGGATGCAACTTGCTTATTGACTCTAGGAGGATAAGTCCCTCTATGGTGTTTAGCAAACTTACAAGACTCACAATCGAAAACAATAGAGGGCTCTAAATTTGGACACAACTTATTCAAAATCTTCAAGGGAGAATGTCCAAATGACGATGAAGTTGAAATGGAAAAGTAGAAGTAGAACAACCAATCAACAATGGTTTTGGAACTGTTGAATCTAGAATGTATAGTCCGTTAAATTCACACACTCAACCAATCACCTTTGTCCCAAGATCCTGAAACAAGAAACACGATGGAAAGAAGTGAGCACTACAATTCAAGGTTTTGTAATTTTACTAATAGACAAAAGATTAAAAGGAAATTGAGGCATACATAAAACAGGGTGTAAAGGAAGGGAAAGGACACATGGGCAATACATCTCCCTATTACAGGAGTAGCTGAAACATTAGCAAGAGTGACAACAGGTAAAGAGGTAGAGGGATGGAATGAGGAAAGAATACCAATGTTACCTGTCCTGTGATCAGTTGCACTTGAATCAATGACCCAGTTATGGGAGGAAGAGGTGAGACAAGCAATGGGATTACCTAACTGGACAAGCATAGCAGTAGAAGAAGTGCCAATACCCTGTGATGCTTGGAACTGAGTGTAGGCCTCAAACTCAGTGTCAAACATGGCAATGTTTCTGAATCCCTCTGTCAGAGGAGTAATGATAGTGAAATACCCTCTTGGGTCACAACATGTGCATAATGCTGGCCTTGAGATTGTGTTGGTTTCCCATGCAACTTCCAACAATATTTCTTAATATGATCTGCTTCACCACAATGATGTCAGATATATGATGCCCCATCATGCCCACCAGAACAACCACTTCTTAATATGCCCCATTGTCAATCCCATTTTGCGACTACCACCACTGTGACCTCCTCCTCGACCCTGGACTCCCACCACCTCTACTCACCAATGCAACTAAGGTCTCAGAAGCAGGGTTAGAATGGGATTGACGATGGCAGCATAGGAGACGGCGATATACATCAGCAAGGGTCATCGACTCACTGCCTCGGAACTAGTCAATATCTGGTCTATGGAAGGATTGTACTTTGGTCGCAATCCAGATAAAAAAATCACAATTGCCAACTGCTCCCGTTGCATATGCATCTAGTGAACATCACTTGAAATAGGATGGAGAACATTCAATTCCTCATATGTCCGCTTAAACTCAATAAAGCAAGCTTGAAGAGATCCTCCTTCTGAGTCGGGTGATGAAAGTCGTGGGTCACCTCATAAATACAGGAGAGTTGGATGTCCTAGAATAAATAAACTCCATATACTCCCTTAACACCTTTGCTGTATTGCAATGAGAAACCACGTTGATTAGAGGCATCAAGAGTACTATTAATCATGCCAAACAAGTGATTATCTTCCTGCAGCCACTTATTTTTAGCTGCCTGTGATGTGGGAGGATCATCAGTATCTTCTTTCTCAACTCCACTAAGAAACATACGAATGGTCTTATGCCACTCAGCATAGTGCTTCCCTTGAAACTTGTCACCCATAATTCAAACAGAAGAAGAATCGCCTTTGGCAACACCGTAGGCTTCTAAGATGCCTCAGACTCATCAAAACTAGTACAGCTGGTGTCAGAATGTTGATCGGCTATCACAAACAGATCCAAAACATTAAAAACAAGGAACAAGGGCACACCCAACACTGAGTAGGCTGAAAAAATTACCAAAAACACCAGAAACAGAATAGAAGCACCAAAAGTATGAGCCCCCAACACCAAAAGGACTGAAGACGTCACCCAAGATTACCTCCTGTGGCCACCCAACACAAAAGAAAGGAAAAACAGCACTGGGTCTCAGAAAAGGCTGAAAAATCATGACAGCAAGCTTGAACTCACCCATACAGATCTATGACAGGCCAAAAATGTGACAAAGCTGGACGACCACAGCACCCACAACCGTGACCCTCCTACTCGCACCCCTCTGGCCGGCAGCTACACCTCTGTTCGCTGGAAAAAGTTGCAGTAATGCTGGCAGCGCATTAGGGGTGATGAACATGCCCAAAAAACGCTGAATCAGGCAAAAGAGCATTCAGCAGTGGAAGAATGGAGCTAGGGACCCATGGGTTGGAAAGATTGGCTGTTCTTTTTTTCCCGCCCGCAGGGGGGGGTTGTTTTATTTTTAGGGTTTTTTTATTTTTTAGTGGCTGAGGAAGGTGGCTACTACAGTTTCTCAAACCAAGCTCTTAGATACCATGTTGGAAAAGTTTTGGTGAAGAGAATGACTAACTTAACTTAGTCACCAAGACTATTTATTTATATTGAATAGTAAAACATATTACAAGAGTAATAATCAGCCCAGCCCACTAACAAAATAACCTAAAACATATTCTCTAACAGTTTAGTATTGGAGTTTCTGAGAAAAGGTGTGAAAAATGGTCTTAACTTGATAATCAGCAGAAAAGTAATGAAATTTGAGGTGTAGGAAGACATGCAAATGGATGTGACACAATTTTCATAATTTTTTTCAATTGTTGTGAATTGAGAGTCATAACAGATGGTGAAAAGTGTGAAAGAGAAATGAGATTAAAAGAAGCGAGGCATGTTATGGACATTTGGAGAGTTGCATCTTCTGTGATGCAATATATGTATAAGAGCTTCAATTTAATTAGAACTGTTCCATGCAACACAACCTCACCCTAAAAGTGAGCATGAGCCATTGCAAACACTTCTGGTACAATTTAAATGATATGGAAGTCCATCTTTTTTCCCACAACTCTATTAAATGGCATGCTTCTCTTGGAATGTGTGAAATTATGCATCACTTTTTTGATTACATATACTTCTTTGCCTCATAATGTCTTAACATCAGCAGTGAACAATTTTATGGAAGCAATTTGTAAAATGGTGCAGGTATATGATTGGATGAATAAAAGACCAGACAGGTTTAGTATATCTTCAAGTGATGCAGCAATTCAGTTAGATCTAATTTCCAAAGTTCATGGAGTTTCTAATGCCGAAGAGTTCTTCTTGAGGCTGACTTCTAATTTAAAAGATAGGAGGACCCATGGAGCCCTTTTGAATGTATACGTGCGTTCCAGATTGAAGGAAAAGGCAGAATCTTTGCTTGACAAAATGAGGAGTAAAGGGTATGCAATGCATTCACTACCATTTAATGTAATGATGACTCTTTACATGAACCTCAAGGATTATGACAAAGTTGACATGTTGGTTTCAGAAATGATAGAAAGGAACATACAACTAGATATCTATTCATATAATATCTGGCTATCTTCTTGTGGGTCTCAAGGATCAGCAGAAAAGATGGAACAAGTGTTTGAGCAGATGGCAAAGGACCCTACCATTGTCCCTAACTGGACTACATTCAGCACGATGGCTACAATGTACATTAAAATGAATATGTTCGAAAAAGCAGAAGAGTGCTTAAGAAAGGTTGAGAGTAGAATTACAGGCCGGGATAGAATACCATTTCATTATCTCCTGAGTTTATATGCAAGCGTTGGAAAGAAAGACGATGTTTATCGTGTGTGGAATACTTACAAATCAATTTTTCCCACGATACCAAACTTGGGATACCATGCCATTATTTCTTCTCTGGTTAGAATGGATGATATTGAGGGTGCAGAAAATGTTTATGATGAATGGCTTTCAGTAAGGCCAACTTACGATCCTAGAATAGGAAACCTTCTCATGGGCTGGTATGTTAAGAAAGGCAATACAGATAAAGCTCTAGAGTTATTTAAGCAGATAATTGATGGTGGCGGAATTCCAAATTCAAGTACATGGGAGGTTCTTTCTTCTGGGCATATTGCAGATAAGAGGATTTCTGAGGCCCTCTCTTGCTTGAAAGAAGCTTTTATGGCTGACGTTTTGAAAAGCTGGAGACCAAAACCAGCGAACTTGTCTGCATTCTTTAAACTTTGTCAGGACCAAGATGATATGGAAAGCGCTGAGGTTTTAAGTGGGTTATTGAAGGAGTCAAGATTTCTTAAACATGAAGCTTATGCATCCGTCATCGGCTTATCTGAAGGTACCATTGGCAAAGGTGAATTGTCAAGCAAGATTGATACAGCAGATGGAACTAACGATAACAATGATAGTGAGACCATGGATGATGACTCTCAAATGTTGTTAAACCAACTAGGCAGCAGCTTTTGATGCTTTATTTCCTTTTCTTCTGACCAGTGGAAAATGCAACGCTAGAAGTGTATAGGGAGGAATTTTTTCTTTTTTTTTTTCGGTCAAAGATGATCTTATTCAAGCTTCAAAGCTTGTGTGCCTTATCATGACAGTTATGAGGTGATACGTATGGTTTGAACTGCAAAAAATTTGGAATTTATGTCAGATTTTAACCATGATGTTGTGGGATTTGTTCTGTATAAGATGCAAGTATTTATAGTTAACTCTTGTCATAGAGTGGAACCCACCATGGAATGGTGTCCACGAGAGAGTGCTTCAGATGGATGTTGCGGCAAATGTTTGTGATCCGATGTCATCCTCGTTTAAGATTTTATGACTCGTTTTTATAAAGAGGAATGTAACATTGCTCGAAAGTGTGAGGACGTAGTCACTGAGTTCCAATATAATTACACATTAGTTTTGAATATTACACCTGCCTTCATTAGTTTCAAATAATTTTACATAAGATGTAAATTAATTATCCTTTAAAACCTAAAAAAAAATCAAATAAAAGTTCATTATATATTCATTTTAGTTTCTAAAATTAAGAAAATGTTAATTTAGTCATTGAATAATAAAAAATAATTTAAATTAATCCCTCTAATAGTGTTTAAAGAGACTAAAATGAATTACTTAAAGAAATAATTTGAATAACTTGACACTTTTTTTAATTTTAGAGACTATAGTGAAATGTAGATACAATTTTTAGGATCAAGGTAAATTTTTACCCTAAAAAACTGTTTCTTCCCTTGGTTTCTTCTTCCTCCATTCTCTCTCATCCACTATCACCCGTAAGGTATGTTTGAATTAGTAAAGTTGGGTGGAGTGAGATTTTTATTTGCTCCATTATTTGGATTTGCCAAATTTAGATGAAATAATGGAGATGATGGACACCATTTCATCCAATTTCACCAACTCTTCTCAATTTCTTCTTTTCCAAATTGGGAGGAATGAGATAGAAGATACATAAATGATAATTGCACACTAGTACAAAGTCACTATATATTTACACCATATACAAATACACTAGAGGACAAAATATGGGTATGCGTCAGAGTGATAGCAATATTGTGATTATGGAAAAAGGAAGTGCATTTTTATTTAGATAAAGTAGGGAAAAGAAAAAACTTTTCTCATCTACACTCCTTCTAAAAGCTTCCATTCTTTCTCTTACCCCTTCACAAAGAGAACAACCTCACACAACTCACAGGTCTCGGATGTTGCTCATAGGAAGAAGAGGAAGGAGAATCAAGCTCTTGTTAGCAGCATACACAACCAATCATCACGCATAAAGGCTTAGCTCCTAAAGGAGAGGATAAATGAAAATGACATCTTCTACCTCTCTTCACAATTTGTGAATTAGTTTGTTTGTAAGGTATGTGGTTCATCATTTTCATTTGATATTTTATATGTTTGTGATTTATGTCCCAATACATGGATGATTATTATTTTTTTTATGAATTTTTTCAGGATCAAAACAAACTAAGAATGACTCTATTAGAAGTTGAGATTTGTTGTTATTATTGGAAATTGGAGTTAGAAAGTTGTAAATGAGTGTTATGAACTTGTAAACCAGTTTAAAATCTTGTATACCTTGATATAAACATTGTAAATCCTTGTTAAAACTTATAAACCTGTGTTATACATGGATGATTATTCATTTTTTTAGAATTTTTTCAGCAACAAAATAATCTGAAAATAACTCTATTAGAAGTTGAGATTTACTATATTATTGGAAACTAGAGTTAGAAAGTTGTAAATGTGTGTTACAAACTTGTAAACCCATGTTATACATGGTTGATTATTCATTTTTTAAGAATTTTTTCAGCAACAAAACAATCTAGAATGTCTCTATTAGAAGTTGACATTTACTATTATTATTGAAAACTATAGTTAGAAAGATGTAATTCTTGTTAGAAAATTGCAACCCATGTTAAAATCTTGTAAACCTCTATTAATAGCTTGTAAACCTATGTTACTTACTTATAAAATAGGCATAAATAATTTTGAATATGTTATAAATACTTGCAAAGAAGTGGTAGACAAATTGATGATTTGTTGGTTTATACCTTCAAGCCTCTGGAAATTGGTGTTTAAGACTTGTAAACCAATGTAGAAAAAATTATAAACCAATGTAAAAAATTTGTAAACATGTGGTAAAAAATTGTAAAGTTTTTGTATATGCATTCAATGCTCGTTTGTTGAGATGTGTTTTGCATGACAACTATATTTTTCTTGAATTTTGAACTTTTGTTTTTGTTGTAGGTTTTTTATTATACTCAATTGGAAAAAAAATGGAGGATTCAATGAATGTTGATGCAAATTTTCTTGTTGAAGTTATGATCGATCATTGTGAAGGGAATTATGAGATGAAGGTGCCTATTGCTTGGGATGATATTCAAATCAAATGAAGAAGTGAGAGTATTCTACAAAAATTATGCAAGCAAGATGGGTTTTGTGCTCAAAGTCAAAAATTCAAGGAGGGATTTAGATGAAGAACTAAATTATATATTACTTTCATGTTCACGGAGCGAAGATAGGCTTCCAAAATCCCTAAAGCATTGGGTCTTGTGCAGGACATATGGAATTTTGATACAAATTACTTGGTTTGTGATATTATATTTTGGTGGTTTATTTGATGGCACATCAATGTGGTTGTTAAGAGAACATTAAGGAACACCATTGTGTGTAATTGAAGCATTTGTAGTTTTGTATAACCCATGTATGCCCTTAAATATAGTACATGTAGATGTTCATGTATTTATTACGTGTATAAGAATTTTATAAATAGTGGAATATATTTTGGCCATAATATTTGGGTCTAAAGTGGTGATTTATTTGATTTCCTATGCTTGAATTTTTTAATGATTCCTTATATTGATATTATTTTAATAATATTTGTGCTTGAAATTGCATATTAACTATTATCATAAGTATCCCGTCTTGTTTGTTAAATATAGGTGCTAAAAAATATGTAAGCAAGTGCAAAGTATAGGGAAACCTGTGGTTTGAAGGTTTATAGACCTGAAAGTCAAGTCTGTAAGTAGTTATGATGGGTGTGCCTTTTTTCCTATATCAATAGTGGAACTACTAACAAAACATTTACACTGTGCTATTGTGCCCCTAAAGAATCCACAACTTTCATCCTTGATCCTCTTAGGTTGACATTCCTTCTTTTCCTTCCCCCTTTTCTTCTTCTCCACATTTTTGGATTTAATGATTTCTTTTGTAACTTTTGTCTTCCTCATATTCCTAGACTTAGGAGGGGTCATCTCTAAAGTATAGACCAAAAAACAAAAGAAACAATTAAGTTGTTGTATTAATAATTTAATGCAGCAAGAAATTGTAAAGTAATATACTTATAACCCTTTCCAAAAACAGGTAAGCAAGTAGACACAATCTTGCAAACCATGTGCAGAGAAGTTGTAAACAACTTCAGGAAACTTCTAAATCATGTTCAAAAAAATTGTAAACTAGTACATAAATACTTGTAAACCATGTTCATAAAAAATGTAAACTCATTCTGAAAATTGTAAACCAGTTAAGGACAAATAGATTCAGGATAAAATATATAACCATGTAGAAAAATTGTACACTAGTACACAAAAACGTGTAAACCATGTCCATAAAACATGCATTTGTAATGATGCATTTGTAATAGAGTGAACCATACATAACCATTAACATGTATTTGAAAGGATTACACATAACTTACATTGCAAATGCCACAAACATAGAGGCGGTGAAATGAAGTCCCTTCATGGTGTCGAAGAAGAAAACAACGGAGATTAACAACACAAATAAGCCAAGCTTACCAACACGATGCTTGCAATGATGGTGGATGCGAGGAGACTCTGATGACCACGACTTCACTTTGTTCTTCAACGATTGAGGTTGAGGAGAGACGACACAATTGCTAAATGGAGGAAATGGTAGCTTTGGTAGTGGGTTCTTTTAATTAATGAGAGTAGAGAGAGAAGAGAGAGAGAGAGAATGTGGGTGTGAATGGAAGATAAGGAGGCTTTAGGCGGTGAGTTATTTTAGTAATTGAGAGTAGAGAGTGGAAGGGCAGAACATGAGTGAGGTGGGGTTGTTTGAGTGAGTTAGAGGGGGTGGATTTTTATTTCAGAGAGTGGGAGGGCAATATGCTAGGCATGGGCACATGTGGTTTTTTTTTTCTTTTAAATTGATTTAAAATTCATCCCTTCCCCCATTTTGCCCTTCCGTATTTCATACCATCACTATATGCATTTTTGTTCTCTAGTGTGGTGTAAGTGTGCTAGTGTGCGATTATCATTTCTGTAAAAGATATCCAAACAATGGAGTGAAATAATATTTCACTCCACTCTACTTTGCTCCACTCCACTCACTAAAAGTAAAGCTAAATCTCAAATAAAATCAAAAGTCAAGACAAAACTTGTAACACCTTAAAATTATTTAAAAATTAATTTGAATTTTATTAGTCATAATTTCAAAAATCTGACAGTTTAGCAATGATAAGGGTGGCCCAACGAACCTCTAAAAAAAAAAAATTCTAGCCGAGATAAATAGTAACCTTGCGGGCCCCATAGGCCCATCGGAGAGCCGAAACCCTAGATTAGAGACCAATAAATGCCCGGCACTGAGAAAAGAAAGGGTTAAGGTTAGAAATGATAAGAAATTAGAAGTTATACCTAGAATTAATTTTCGGGTAATGTTTGACTACCCGGTACGGTATTTTACCCGTTTAATAGAGTTTTGATGTGCGATTTTTAACACCGTACAAGTTGCTTGGTGGCCAAGTAACCGTTACCAACCACTTTATGCCAAGTGGATGGCAAGGATTGAAAATTAAAAAGTAAGTTTCAATCACGGCCTTTCATTTATTATATTTTACCCGTGCCAATATCTCATCCGTTCGATGGTTCATTGTGCGATTTCTAACACTGAAAGATTGTTTAATCATTCTATATGGATAATGTTTATCCTTTTTAGCCAACTGTAAAGCTAAGATTTAATTTGGTAAAACAAGATTAAATCCTAGTTATTCATTTCTTTTTATTATTAGAAAGAATTACATTTTGACTACATAAATGCCTAAACCTAACCTAGATAAAGATAAGCCACCTAACCTTATCACTCTATCATCATCAATTTCGGCCAAGCTTTCCTCCAACTTCAGCCTCCACTGCTTTTCTCTCAAACCACCATAACCAAGCTTCAAGCTTCCTAAACCCTAGCCCAAACTTGATAAAATCTCAAGATCTTTTCACAAAACTTGTTCTACTCCTCATAATCTATCAATCTGATCGATTAAAATCTCAAATCTCCATCAATCCTCACCTTGATACCTTACTTCCTCACTGATTTCATAAGGGTTTAGGTGTGATTTGGGAGCTTTGAAGTGAAAGGGATTAACCTTGGAGAAACTTGGAGCCAAAAATCCTTTAAACACCAAAAGTAGAGCATTTTAAACCTCTTTTACTTCAAATTTGTTTTTCTGATTTGCTTACTGATTTGGCTAAATTTTTTTGTTTTGTTGGTTGATGATATATGGATATTGATGTATGAATTTTGATGGAGTGTTTGGATGATGTTAGAAAACCCATTTTGGCAAAAACAAGTTTTGAAGCATGTGCTGGAATTCTGGATTTGTACTAGCAGGCCATGAATCACGAATTTTTGATATATTTGAGGGTATGTTTATAAAAAATATATGTTGAAGGTAACATCCTAAGGCAACTCTGAGAATTTTCATGGAGCATGACAAAGACTCTAACTGCCTAAAAAACATCATGAACCGAGACTATATATGTGCTGAATTTCTAGTTGAAGCTACGAATTTTGCAAATTTTTTTAACATAGCAAATGATTGATTTTTCCTTTGAAATTTTTACAGAAGGTTGAAACATCTTAAAGTTCAATCCTGATTTTTCTTTTGAATTGATTCAATTGTTTGCTAGGGTTAAAAATTATGAATTTTGGGTTCTATGTGAGGTTAAGTGGTCTCTGACCACTGGATTTGTGTAATTTTTTTAACATAGTTAGAGAATTCTTTTTGTTCTGAAATTTTTAGGAACCTTGTGGACACATTGAAGTGTCTTGGGTAATTTTTATAGCCTCTGAATTGATTGTTTGATATGCAAATAAATTGTGCTATGAACTTGTGAAATCTGCCATTATGCTGAAAATGCAACAATACTTTGAATTGATGAAATAATGGCATTTTGGGTTCTAGTATGACATGAATACCTGATGTAAACTATTTGGCCATATGACTTGTGACACATAAATGCATGCTAGAGGAAATAAAGAGTGGTTTATGAGGCATGATTAAAATTTCATTGTGAATGAAATGCCTCATGTGCTTTATGCATGCATTTGGAAAAGGAAAGGAGAATGTATAAACTTAAATTGTGCATGTTCTGACATATGGATAAAACAGAAACAAAACTAAGGTTGAATGAGGGGAAGGAAACAGAAAAGAGGAACTTCCCCAAATATTTTGAGTCAAAGATGTATCGGCTAGGATAGATCAGTGTGTGATTCGAAAATGGAAAAAAATGAAGTTCGATGATCACGTATAGTAATGAGCTCAGTCCTGATAAGCACTCTATTTCCCTTATATGGTTTGATCCACTATAAATACCATTTGGTATAAACTATCTATTGTGGATTTGTTCACGACAAATACTCATTGGGTATAAACTAATTCTTTCCTATGTCGATGAAAAGAGAAAAATGAACTGATTTGACTTCTATGGTCGTAAGTGAACACATGTCACTTTGAAATAATTTCATTGCGGTTATCATAGGCATACTCATGTTATTCTGAATTGTCTGCCTTGTGTGATTTAGTACTTGTTGGAACATTATGAGATATATGCTTTAAGTGATTGAATGCTAAAAGAAACCCACTTCGAAATAATGGTTTTTGAACTTTAAAATGAACCTTTGATATATATTGCATGCTCACATTTTCTTAATAAATCGAAGTGGCTGGGGTGATGACGATGACATTATGATTGTGTAACTGGATTGTCCTACTGAGAATTGTATAATTCTCACCCCTATATGTTTGTGTTTCTGTCTCGTCTTCAGGTTAAGCTAGAGAACTGCGAGGCTGCTACACAAAAGGAATCAAGATTACAGGAGTTTAGTAGTTAATGTTTTATTAGGTTGTACTCAGTGGCATGTATATGTTTGTAAACATAATAGAGAACATATATGTATTAAAGCTCATAGAAGAGCTTCCTTTTGTACTTAACTAACTATGTATCAAATAAATGTTGTGTTTCCTTGTTATATATTTTAATAGAATTTCGCTTAGTTATTGCACACGTTAATTGAGCTTGCTATAGATATTTAAGAAGGTCCGCTAATTAACAAGTAACAACTCTCAAGTATGATGTTATGACTTAAGGATGAGGTTGTACTTGGGAGGATGTTACAAAACTAAACAATCATTTGACTTTTGTAAATGTTACAGAACTAATCTTTATTTTGCTACATCACTTCTGAATGTTTGCCATTACTACTCACTTCACGATCTATGCCTCCACCTCACTTGTCATTAAAGCAACTAAGAACTCAACTCTTTTGGTTTATATTCATGATTTTGTCTCCTCCCTTCCTAATTGTTCACTGAAGTTTCCTATATGAATATTTCTATCAATTTGACAAAGTTGTAACGCAGAGTATAGTTGTGTTTCTAATAATTTTGCTGGTTTATCGTTATCAGTTGTTTTGAACCTAGAAACTATTATACCTAAACAAGAAGACACTTTTGCCTCATCCCTCACAAAACCCCTTGTTGGATGGAAAATTTCACAAGCTAATGCCAAAATCATTGAAATTGGAGAAAGTTCTTCACATAGCTAAAGACAAAGCTCAAGAATGCCACTAATGGTTTGGAGAAGAGTGAGTTTATTGGTGATTTGAATTCCTATCAATAAAACATTATGGCAACATAAGGGCTTTGATTGGGGTTGATCCATCTTATGGTGGTTACTAGGATCTTATTTTACAAACTTGGGCTTTTAAGGGGTAAAGATTTTCCTAGTTTGGCTTGGATATGTGTTTTCCTTGGAGATTTGGGATTTGGTTGAAGCTCTTGTGGTGACGGTGACAGAATATTTACAAGGACAATGGAGATAGTTTAAAGCTGTGTTTGGATAAGTGCATAAAAGTCAATTTAAATTTACAAGGGGTAACACTTAATGATGTGTAAACAATTGAGGAGGTAGGTATATTAAAAGCTACAAAGGTATAAGTGTAATTATAAAGGAGTTCTTGGGAGGTTTCTATAATTTCCCCTAGTTTTTATGAATACAAGAGGTGTAGTCCTATTGGAAATCAAAGCATATTATAATTTCACCCTCAACTGTAGTAAAAGCAACTTGGCAATATATTTTTATTATCGTCTTGTGCAACTATGATAAGTAAATTCTAGTGATATTTTCCATACACACATGTCTCATCTACATGGACAAGTAGTTTGTAATGTCTACATGTTTTAATATATGGACTTAAACTCAAAAACACCAGCATAATAGTTGAAAGCACCACACATTGTTGCACACCATTTGAGAGCTCTCCATATGCTTTTCAACTACCAAAAACTTTTCAATTACATTTTGCTTTACCACCTATGCTTTTCAATATGTTGTTGAGTACCCATATAGAGATTGACTCTTTACAATAACATATTTTAATTTAAATGATGGCTCAGATTGTACCATGGACTCTACACATTGTGCAATTGTTATTGAATCTAACTTTGAGTGGTATTTCGAAATCCTCGCAAAGTACAAGTGCACTTGCAATCCATTCCGCTTCTGACATCCTATTTTTCAAAAAATAATTTGTGTAGCAACAATTTTACTTCATGTATCTGACTTAAATATTTTAGTTATCTTACTTTATAATTTACATAAATATCTATTTTAAAGATTAGACAAACAAGTTAAAAAACATATATTAACTATTTAAAACAAGACCATAAATTCATCAGAATAAACTCGAAATACATTGTATTCTTGCCTAAAAGTGGAGGTAAGGCTGTAGATGTCTCCACATTCGAAGTGAATAGGGGTGGGGTACTTGCAAAAACACTTTGACATTCAAATTAATGAACAGATGAGGCAAAGAGTAGTAAAAGTGTAGTCTGTTATACCTAAGGGTGTTGAGTCCCTTATATAGCGAGATGACCCATGATAAGTTAGGAGATAATCTTCCCTGAATAGGGGAGATATTTCTAGTATTTAGTGGATATCCAATATATTCCTCTTTAGTAGGAGATATGATATGATATGATAGGATAATAGGAGTTTTGTGAGATAATAGGAGATCTTGTATAATCTAGTAGTCAATCTAGGAGATATCTATGATGTCTTAGGTCCATGTGTTCTTAGATAAACATATTGGAGCCTTAAGGTACTTCGAAACTGACCCGATGGCGAAATAATCCTTAAAATACAGAAACAGCACCCCCATGCAAACAAACTCTACATGTTGGGCCTTCTCTCACCATAGGAGGACTCGCCATCTCCAGTGTCCTTGTTGTCATGGCTGGCATATCCCATCAGCCCTAGAAGGACATGCTGTAAGGAAACTCACCATGACCAGGGCCCCCTCACCATGGCTAGTGCTAATCAATCCTTGAAGAAGCGTGCTCAAACATCCTCGCCATGGCGTGCTTCCCCCCTACATGAGACCCTATACTAGAAAGCCCAAAAAATGATGTAATTTCATTTTAATGATCCTTACCCTATAAATACACCCCATACTCGATCGTTCACTCCCAAAAATTGAACCCAAACCCTCCAACGGTATCTTCCAACCTTTTCACACAACTAAGCTTTCTTCTTTTTCTAATCCTTGGGTAAGTTGATTTTGTGTTGTTTTTGTCAATTTTCTCTATGTTCTTCCATGTTTAAGGCTAGGGCTCCCTTATGCACGAGTTTTTTATGATTTTTCCTTCACTCAAATTTGCCCTATCATGTTTTTGGATGTCTTATGTGTTGTTTGTGATTCCAAGGTCTAGTGGATAGTACACATGCACTCCAAGCTCCAATTGGTGAGTGAGTTTAAACTCATGACCTTACTTTTGGTCATTATAATTATTTTCCTAGTGTTGTGAACTCTCTACTTGATTTAGAAATGAAACCATGATATGCATTTAATTTTACAAAATATGCCATGTTTGGGAGAATTATGAATCTTTGAGTAAATCATGAAAAATATGTTTTAGAAAACCATGGAACCATGATTGATAGTTGTATGCCATGAAAATGTTTTATTTGTGCATGAAAAGATTTATTGGAAAAATATGAAATTTAGCCAATGTACCAAAACTATTAGACACAAATTATGGATTGATGAAATTATCATGTTTTCAAGATTTTGACTTTTCTAATCATGATTTTAGATTTTCAAGTTATGTTTTATTAATATATGTTGAGTTGAGCCTAATTTATCTTTATTAGCGAACATGTTATTATGATCTTCGAATTTCCATGTTATAAAGTCATGTTAACTTGAAAAATGATTTTACAATTCTAGCTATGTGTTATTGAAATATTGAACTAAGTATAATTCATAACATTGATTAGAACTTAGTTAGGTGTCAGCTTTATGGGACCGTTAGGTGCCCTTTCAGAATTCATATATCAAAGTAAATATATTTATTATTATGTATATTTATCATGTTCAGAGATTTATATTTCTCTAGCAATTACTGCACCAAAAATTTAGAAACGATTTCCTATTTAAATATGTATATAAATATCAAAATGATTTCTATATGATGTATTCATGTTATATGTATATATCCTGTTTGGTTTGTCCCATGTGAGTGGTGGGTGAGAATCTACTCCCTAAGTCCGATAACACACCCCTCTTCCTTCCTCCTTAGTTGCAATTGTAGATCCAGTTATCATTTAGCCACCGTTTTAGTAGCTAGCTTATTTCACGTGAGCTTTACTTTGGAGTAGGGCTTAGACTACGGTTATGTTATATTATCGTGTTCTGCAAGTAGGATTCAAACTATGCATTTTAACTTCAGATTATGTATTTAATTTCAGAATTTATAACTTTCCTGATATGTATTTAGCTTTCAAGTATTGAACCGATTTTTAGATTATGACTATTGTTATAAAATGAAATAGTTTATGTTTTCATGAATTGAGGTAGCACATGCTAAGTCTAATTAAGGTAAATTCAAGGTTATATATGTTGAAACATTTCAGTTTTTATGAATGATTATTATGCTTTAAATAGGTAAATTGATGACGATTTAGATTAAATTACATTTTAAGAATAAAAATTGCGTTAATTCATGCATTCAACAGTCACATTACCTAGGAGTTCTACCTGGGACCTAGCCCTTCATGTGCCGGTCATATTCCCAAGTTGAGTCATGACAATATCCTAGGCTAAATTGGTGGAGATCTCTAGAGGCCACCATGCCACATGGGCAAGTCGTGTGACCCTTTGGTCGAGTTCTGAGATTGGGCTAAGGTCTCAGGCCCATGTTTCTAGTCCTGACATAGCCTCCCATCTTGGTCGTAAGCCAAGTAGTTGGAGCCGAGGTGTGTGACCGGGGTGTATGATCTAAGGATTGCGTACCGAGCTCAAATGAGTCGACTTGTCTTGCATGGCTTGGTGCGCCTTTCTAGTTGCTACAACGATGGTTATGGGGGAATGTGTGTTATCACATGTTGCACCCTGAGTGGCATGCAATTATGTCTCATTAAATGGAGATCATGGGTTTGCATGTGAGCCATTGAATTAATGTGACTAGCCCTCTACCATTGGATGAAGTGAATGCTTGTAGCGACTCTTTTTTTTTGTGATAAAATAATTAAATGTGAATAATTTATAGGGATTTTGAAAATTTTCACAGGCATCGTTATGATCATAATAATATGTAAAAATAAGAAAGAAAATTAATTTAATATTATTAAAAATTTAATATAATAATATTTTAATCGGGGATATAAATGGGACCCTATAAATGGTATAAGGACATGAATAAAAACAAGGATAAAGCTAAACATATTTTTAACCTGGTAAAGTTTTTTTTTAATGTCAATCGGGTACCAAAATGGTAATAATCGGTATACCAAAATGGTAATAACGGTACATCAAAACTGGTCCAATGAATAGATATTATTAGATCTACAATACTTTTTACTTAGGAAAATCAAATAAATATAGACATTTCCAATACAAATATAAGGCAAATTGATCCAAAAAATAGATATATTACTTACTTTCTTTCCAAGTAAGTTTTAGTATATAAATAAAAAGAAAAATAAATGGCATTTCCTTTCATCCTGGAGGACTTCACGTTCCCTTCTTCTCATCTTCACCATCTTCATGTTTTTCTTCTTGAAACTCCATGACACCTTCAAATTCTTGAAGGTTATGCTTAGATAAACACTTAAACTAGTTCAAGAACACTTCCTCTACATTAAACTCAAGCCAAAACTTTTTCCTCTTCAAATATGTTCAAAGGAGCATATATGGGTGCTGGAAAATGGGTTTGAAGCTTTAGTTTGAGGAGAAAAGCTGGAGAAAGGTTTAGCAAAAGCCTTGGAAGAAAGGTAGGAAAGATTCTATGTCTATTGCTTGTGATTGTTTGGCTATTTTTGCTATATAAACTCTTGAGATATGTTTGAATTATGTTTGTTAAATTTGAGATTTATTTTCAAGATATGTGTATATATATATATATATATATATATATATGAACTTAATAGATGAAAAAGGATGTAGTAGATAAAAGTCTTGTGGATTGATTGAATTGATATAAGAGATTTATTAAGTAAATGAAGAGATTTTTTATTTAGAGAAGAGAAAGCTTGAAGTTCACCTAAGAAACTTGGTTTATTTTCCTCAAATTTTATAAGAGTTACCACCCAAGGAGTTTTACAAATTTCTGATGATACAAAATCTCATAAAAGATTAGCAGACTTTCAGAAAATCTCATTAAATTCGCAGACTTTGCAAAAAATGTCATCAGAGTTAATAGATTTTATAGAAAAATATCATACCCAAATTTTATAGAAAAATCTCATAAAAAGTTTAGTTGTTTTCTTTAGAAAAATCTCATAAAATGTTTTGCAGATTTTATTAATAAATCCCATAAAAATTAAAGAGAATTTTTGAGAAGTTTCATAAGAAGATAAGAGATTTTGAATAGAATGTCTTATAAGAAATTCAGAAGATTGTAAAGAAAAAAGTCTCACATTAATTAGGAGACTTAACAGAGAAATCTCGTAAGATTAAGGAGATTTCAAGGCAATCTCAAGGCAAAAGTATGAGAAATAAGACTAGTAAGAAGAGATTTTACATAATAATTATAAGATTTCCTAAATAAAGAGTAAAGATTTTTATGAAAAAGGAAAACTTAAGAATTAGGCTTTATATAATATCAATTGCTTGATTTTAAGCTCATGGATTCAAAATGTAATCTATCAGGTTGTAACACGAGGTGTTACATCATTGTGATGAAAGTAATGTGTTGAGAATAGCATGCTATGTGAATTGTGATCTATAAGGTTGTAGTAGACGTACTACATCGATTGAACTATCAAATTGTAACACGATGGTGTTACATCGCATTGAGAATACCATGCTAGGTGAATTGTGATCTATAAGGTTGTAGTAGACGTACTACATCAATTGAACTATCAGGTTGTAACATGAGAGTGTTACATCATTGGCAATACATCAGAATGAGAAGTATCAAGAATCCTATGAGTTCTATTATCAAGCCTAAATTTAATAATAAGCTAGTGTTAAAGAAGTAATGAAACAAACGAACTAATTATGATATAAACAACTAAAAGCTGATTAATTATTTTACGAATCCTATGATTTTTATTCTCAAGCATAAGTGCACTCATAATACTATGTTAAATAAGAAAAGAAATAAGTAAACTAATTATTTTAAAGGAAATTGAAGATACTTTAATTATTTTCATTCTAAGTCAGATGTCACTCTGTAGTAGACTAGTGTTTTTCCTATTGGAAATCTTTGACTCTCATTCCTGCGTTGTCATATTTTTACATAGATTGTGATGATGGTGATTATTTTGTGGAGAATCTTAGCTCGGATTGGCATCGCGTTCAAACCTTTTGATAAACTGATGATAGAGAATTTAGTCAGTCATTTTATCTTTAATGGATTTTGAGTAGTAACCTACCTAGAGGTTTTTGTGTGAACCAAGATAAGGGTTTGATATAGTTATGGATGCTGTTGATTTGTCATTGGGTAATACAATTATGTAATTTTGACATATTATTTATGTTCAAATTTAGCAAGTTAGAAAAAGCATTTTATGTTTGTCAAAAGTAGGCTCATATTTAATAGTATATATATACTTCTAAGATGAAGCAAAGTTAATAAGTAACAATTACTCACCATAAGGTTATGCCTTAAGCATACCTTTATGGTAGGAAGGGTGTTTCATTATGGTATCAGAGTTCATCCTATTAGAGCCTGGGATGGTCTGACTTTCTTATAAAGCATACTCTAAAATCTTAGTGTCATGTAGTAGGATTTTATTTACCAAGATAAGAGTAGAACTTTATATGCATAACTTTACTTTTGAAGTTGTTAGTAACAATCATGCTTAGCATTGTATTGAGCCTAATCAACTCAATGCCTTTTCCTTTGTGTGATAGGAAACTAATGACTTTGGGTAGGCATAGTAGGACTGACAATAACAACGATGATAGGGTGCTTGAGGGGAAACTGCAAATGTTATGTGTGATTTTTGGAATATAACCCAGGCAATCAAGGAGGAAGCAAAGGCTAACTATTTGTGGCATTCCAAGGAGAAAATTAAAAACACCCAAAATCAGAGGAATCTAAACCCAAATAAGGATGAAAATTGGATTAAGTAATGGAGGAGAATCTTTGAAGTATCAAATTGATTGAAATCACAGAAAGTGGGTTATGCTACCTAGGTGTTGGACGAACGTGACTATTGGTGGATAGGTACTAGAACGCGTTGAGGAGGCGAATATTGAAATAACTTGGGATGTGGTTAAGGATGATTTCTACGAGAAGTATTTTCCTTCTTCCATCAGAAATGCTAAGGAATTGGAAATTCCTAAAACTAACGGGGCACATGACTGTTGGAATACACCGCAAAGTTTGATGAGCTTTCCACAACTTAGTAGCGTAATCCTAATGAAGAGTTGGAAATGTGGTAAGTATGAGGGAGGCCTTGGAGTTGACCTTTAGGCAATGGTGGAATAATGGAAATTGGGGACTTCATCGCATTGGTAAACAAGAGTGCTCTAGTGGAAAAGTACAACCGGAACCTATCAATGGCTTGAAGAAGGCTAGCACCACATAGTATAAGGTTCAAGCCTACTTTACCACCACAAAGGGAATTTTCCTTATGGGAATGGAAAAAGGAAGCAACTAGAGAAATCATTTGATGACAAGGAATGCGTAGAATATAGATAGTGATAAACCATGTTTAGTTGGACATTATGTTTGTTATCAATGTAGGAAGCCAAGTCACAATATTAAGGAAATGTCCAACTAGAGATATACCACCTCTATCTAGGCCATAACAATAGCGACGTGTTTTGCTATGAATGTAGAAGATGCTGACTATCGGAGGAATTCACTTAAGAAGTAGGATGTGGAAGGTCTAGTAGTCAAGGATACATATTGTTGTTGGCTGGTGTGAGGAAGGTAAACAAGAATTAGAATAGATATTGGTAGTCCGAGAACACTCTCGTATTTCCAGGAGATATTCAGGATTTCCCACATAAAAGAAGATAGACTTCTCTATTGAATTAGTACAAAAATAGGTCTGATTTCAATAACTCTTACTGGATGTTTCCTTTAGTATTGGCATAATTGAAGGAGCAAATTGATACGATGTTAAGTAAACATTTTATCCTTCAAGTGCCTCACCATGAGGAGCTTCTATGCTCTTTGTGAAAGAGAAGGATGAAGGTATAAGGCTACATGTTGATTACAGACAACTAAATAAGGTGACGATCAAGAACAAGTATCCACTTCCAAGGAGTGATGATCTCATGGATAATTGAGGTGAGTGAGAGTTCTCCAGGATTAATCTGAGATCGAGATATCATCAAATTCAAGTTTGGGAAGAAGATATTCGAAGCATGTTATGGCCATTCCGAAATTATAGTGATATCTTTTGAGATAACTAATGTCCCAATAATATTCATGGACTACATGAATCAAATCTTCAACCTTTTCTCAACAAGTTCATAATTGTTTTATAGATGATATTCTCATCTATTTGCGGGTTGAGGAAGAACACGAGTAGCATCTTAGAATAGTGCTAGATTCTTCATGCTAAGAAATCCAAGTGAGTTATGGCTATAGGAAAAAAGATTTATGGGTCATGTAGTATCATAAGAAGGAGTTGTAGTTGACCCAACCAAGATTGAAATAGTACTAAAGTGGGAAAGACCAACTGCTACCATGGAGATTTGAAGTTTTTGGATTAGCTGATTTCTACCAAAGGTGTATCAAAGAATTCACCCATAAAGCCTTACCCTTAACCAAGTTGAACTGAAATAATGTACCTTTCACATGAATAGTAAAATATGATAGAAGTTTTCAGGACCTCAAGTAGAAGTTGACCCTTACATCTCTAGTGGTTTTGCCAAACCCACATGGTTCATTTGAGGTTTATTGGATGATTCAGGAAAAAGCTTGGGTGCATTTTGATCAGAATAGAAAGTTAGTGGCTTAGGCTTCAAGACAGCTAAAGTCACATAAGGTGAATTACCCTACACATAGTCTCAAGCTGGCGGCAATAGTGTTCATTTTGAAATCTAGAGATGCCATCTATATGGAGTAAAGTTTGAGATGTTTTCTAAGCATAAGCATCCAAGTATCTCTTAGATTAGAAAGATGAAAACATGAAGCAATGGAGAAGGATGGAGTCCATTAAAGAGTAGGAGCTCGACTTAAACTACCATCCAAGATGAACAAATGTGGTAACAAATGCCTTTAGCGGAAAAACTTCGGGTATTTCTTGGATGATGATTAAGGAAAGAGATAGCTAAAAGGGTTTTCTGAGTCCCAAGTTAGGGAGAATAATGGATTTGCATGGGGTGAAAATAGGATATGGAAATATCAAGATCAAGTGTGCATATCTAGCAAAGGATCTTTGTCATAGTATTTTGGATGAAGCCCAGCATTGTGATTTCTCTATACACCCAAGAGTTATAAAAATGTATAGAGATCTTAGAAATGTTCTAACACCCAAAGATGAAGGTGGAGGTAGCAAGAACGGTTTCAAAGTGTTTGACTTCCAAAAGATGAAGATAGAACATTAGAAGTCACTAAGTACACAGCAACCATTGGAGATTCCCAATGGAAAAAGGAAAATATTTCAATGGATTTTGTAATGGTATTGCCAAGGACACAATTAAGATACGATGCTATATGGCTTATCCGGGATAGATCGACTAGGTCGCATTTCTACCAGTCAAAGTTACTTATTATCTTGAGAGTTTGGTTAAACTTTATAGAAAGATCAGTGAGATTGCATGGTATTCCTTCTACTATAATCTTAGATTGAGATCCGCAATTCACTTCAAGATGTTAGTGAGCTTTTTAGGAGGCTTTCAAAGTAAGTTTTTCTTGAGCATGACTGATTATCCCAAAACTGATGAGCAAACTAAAAGAACCATTCAAACGTTGGAAGATATGCTAAGAGCATATATGTTAGAACATTATGGGAATTGGGACAACTGCTATCATTAATTGTTACAATAATAGCTATCATGCAAGTATCGAATGGCCCCTTGTGAAGCTATATATATGGAAGGAAGTGTCAATCACCTCTATGTTGGTATGAATAGGTGAGAGTAGTCTTTTGGGACTAGACCTCATTTGACAGACTATCAAGCAATAGAAACAAAGGTCCAAGGTAAGATTTTGACTGCAAAGTCAGCAAAAGAGCTATGTCAATAAGAAGAGGAGACCATTAGAATTCCTAGAAGGAGAGCACATATTTTTGAAAGTTATCTCTATGCCCGGGATAGGTAGAGCCATTAAAGTTTAGAATCTAAATCCTCGTTGTATAGGTCCTTTTTAGAATCCTAAGTTGTGTAGGTTCAGGAGCATACTGGATAGCTTTACCTTTACGATGGTCAGAGATTTCATGACATATTCCATGTGCCACAACTTTGGAAATACAACTCTAATTCTAGTCATATATTGGAATTTAAATCCCTACAACTATGGGATGACTTGACGTTTGAGTCACCACCAATACAAATAGTAGAAAAAGCGTGGAACAACTTCAGGAAGATCTGTCTTTTGCAAAGGTTACATTGGGCAGAAAAAGATCCAAGGAGTATACGTGAGAATTGGAGTAAAGTATGAAAGGACTAAATTTTGAGGGCAAAAATTTTTTTAAGGTAGAATGTAACGAATCATTTTTTTATATTATTTGTGATAAAATAATTAAATGTGAATAATCTATATAGATTTTAGAATTTTGACAGACATGGTTATGATCACAACAATATGAGGATTTTGTAAAAAAAATTGAAAATTAATTTAATATTATTAAAAATTTAATATAATTATATTTTAATTGGGGATATAGAATGAGACCCTATAAATTGTATAAGGACATAAATAAAAATAAGGATAAGGCTAAATATATTTTTAACCTGGTAAGTTTCTTTAAGTGAACAATACAATGGATAATCATTACCGAAATGGTAATAACCGTATATTGAAATTTCAAGCTGTCCAACTAAAAGATATTATTAGATCTATGATAATTTTTATTAGGACAATCAAATAAATATAGATATTTCCAATACAGACATAAGGCAAAGCAAATTAATCCGAAAAATATACCTACCACGTACTTTCTCTCTAAGTAAGTTTTAGTATATAAATAAAAAAAGAAAAATAAATGGCATTTCCTTCCTTCCTGGGAGCAACTTCACGTTCCCTTCTTCTCCCTCTTCACCATCTTCCGTTTTTTTCTCTGAAATTCCACGAAACCTTCAAATTCTTGAAGGTTATAGTTAGATAAACACTTAAACTAGTTCAAGAACACTTCCTCTACATCAAACTCAAGCCAAAACCTTCTTTTTCCTCTTCAAATATGTTCAAACAGCATCATATATGGGTGCTGAAAAATGGGTTTGAAGCTTTAGTTTGAAGAGGAAATGCTAGAAAAATTTTTAACAAAAGGCTTAGAAGAAAGGTAGGAAAGATTCTATGTCTATTGCTTGTGATTGTTTGGTTATTTTTGCTATATATACTCTTGAGATATGTTTGAAATTGTGTTTGTGAAATTTGAGATTTATTTTCAAGATGTATATATATATGAACTTGATAGATGAAAAAGGATGCAATAGATAAAAGTCTTATGGATCGATTGAATTGATATAAGAGATTTATTAAGTAAATGAAGAGATTTTTTATTTATAGAAGAAAAAGCTTCAAGTTCACCTTCGAAACTTGGTTTATTTTCCTCAAATTTTATAAGAGTTACCATCCAAGGAGTTTTACAAATTTCTGATATACAAAATCTCATAAAAAATTAGCAAGGCTTTCAGAAAATCTCATTACAATTTAGTAGACTTTAGAGAAAATCTCATACAATTTAAAGATTTTATATAAAATCTCATAATGGTTTAGTAGATTTTATAGAAAAATCTCATAATAGATTACCAAGTTTTATGGAAAATTTTCATAAAATGTTTAGTAGTTTTCTTTCAAAAAAAATCTCATAAAATGTTTAGTAGGTTTTATTAATAAATCTCATAAACATTAAAGAGAATTTTTGCAGAAGTTTCATGAAAAGATAGAAGATTTTGAACAGAATATTTTATATGAAATTCAGGAGATTTTAAAGAGAAGAGTGTGATAGTAATTAGGAGACTTAAAGAGAAAATCTCATAAAAGTTAAGGAGATTTCAAGAAAATCTCAAGGGAAAAGTATGAGAAATAGAACTATTAGAAGATTTAACTTAATAATTATAAGATTTCCTAAATAAAGGGTAAAGATTTTTGTGAAGAAAGAAAACTTAAGAATTAAGCTTTATGTAATATTAATTGCTTGATTTTAAGCTCATGGATTCAAAGTGTGATCTATCAGGTTGTAACACGAAGGTGTTACATCATTGTGATGAAAGTGATGTATTGAGAATATC
>JAMLFY010000377.1:0-38000 GCA_030441495.1 Dalbergia oliveri | reverse complement strand
AATAAGTTGCATTCATGTTTAAATTTATGTCTTGCATCTCATGTTTATTTTGATGCCATCATTAATTTCACAATAAATGAATGGACTTGCATTACCATATTTAAATTCCCAAGCTTGCATTTCATGTTTATATTTCAAGTCATCACTTAATCCTTAAAGATAATAATGAAGTTGCATCTCATATTTATTTTATGCTCTCACTTTACTTTCTAATGAAGAGTAAAATAAAGTGCATAGCATGTTTAAGATTATGTTATCACCTAAATATTCTAGAGCTCAAAGACTTGCCCTAAGTATCCTAAAAGGGAACCAGTCAAAAAGAAATGGATGAGTTTTAGTATGATTCAATAATGGTTTGATTTTTTGAAAAGCATGAATGATTTTAAAATGTTGGAAAACTATTTTTTGAGGTCTCAAGGTGTTCAAATTGCTTGGAATGTGTTAAAAATCATGTTTTCTCAAATTCTGTAGGTTCTGTAATTGATTACCAACCATGTATTGAATTACCAGAAGGGTTTTAGGACTTTTGGTTTAAGGTATCCATTACCAGAGGCATGTAATCGATTACTACCTGCGTTCTTCATGCCCAAGACCTTCTGCAAAACCCTGGAATCGATTACTCATAGTGTATCCATTACTGTTTTATTTTTTTTCCCTAACAGAACTTAAACCTAAGTAATCGATTACCATCCTATGTAATCGATTAACTGGCCTTTGAACCCATAATTAATTTAGCTCCTGTAATTCATTACTAGGAACATGTAAATGATTACCAGAACACCTTTTGTTCCTAAAATGTTCCAAGAGAAAACTAGCAACTTATATGCATTTCAACCTAGAGAATGTGATTTTATGGGCTTATGATTTCGGTTTTGCCCTCTATGTTTGGCTACTATATAAATGCTGTTCTAAGGTGTTAAAATGTGTAAAGTTATGTTTGAGTGAAGCAAGGATCGATTTAGAGAAGTTAGAAGAATAAGTAACTTGAAAGGGATTAGAGATGAGAATTCAAGAACACCTTAACGCAAAAAATGCAAATCTGTTCTAGCATGATTGATTCAAGGATAAATGACTCAATTAGTAAGACATGTACAAATCCCTTCATAAATGATTAGGTGTTGATTTCTAAGTTTAAGGTGATGAGAGAGCTGAAATGGTTTATAACTTAGAAAGAATGCCTAGGAATCCCTCATAATTGGTCTAGGAATTGATTATGGAGCCTTAGGCGAAATGGATCTTAAAAAGGGTCATGAATGGAGATTCTAGAGCCCTTAAGCAAATGATATTTCCTCCCTTTCATGTGTAGTGCTTGGATGGAATTTTAGTGAGTTCAAATCTTAGAGAACAATTAAGTGTTAACCTCTTGAGGGTAATAAAGATGCAAATACAAGTTTAAGGCCCGTAAGGGTCAAAGCATAAGATACTATGAGATAGGTGGCCGAGAGAGTATAATTATGATGATGAACCTCGAGCACACTTATGATGATGTGATTATGTTAGTTCCTTGAGCATGAAACTTTATGTGTATGATTTGATATGGTAATATGATGAAATGTTGTATTTAAGATGCATAAGGTTTCAAAATATGAATGAAATTGAGGAATATGCTCATGTGAACTAGAAAGTTATTGAATTGAGAAAGTTCCATGAAAATGATGCATGTGACTGAGATTATGTGGCATGACTCAAATTTGAGGAAATTCGAGAGTAGCGTTATGCCACCGAATTTCCGTCAAATTTGAGAGACATAAGAAAGTTTTTAAGAAATATGATGTTTAAGGTGACATACCGAGACGTACTTCTCCTGCTCCGAAAGAAGGTAAAACCGTGAGGGCATAGGCATTAGCCCCCAAGCCAAACGCTGGCTTAACTAGTTTATGCGTTTTGAAGAAGGAAAAATATATGATGTTTAAGGTGACACACCGAGACGTACTTCTCCTCCTTAGGAAGAAGAAAAATCGTGAGGGCATAGACATTAGCCCAACGGACAAAGTCGTGGTCTTAACCAGTCGATGCGTTTCGAAGAAGGAAAAAGTCCCATGATGGGTGATCCTTAGGCCCCCTATCCGTACTCGGGAGTCTGGATTATGATGATTATGATGAATATGATTATGTTTATGATTCGCTTATCAAGAGGATAAGTAAGAACTAGTGATGACTAGTTAAGGTATGAGCTCATAGCCTAGTTAAGGGGTGCGGTTACTATTATGATTGGTGTCACAAGTATGAGAAAAGGAAAGATGTTCAAAGAAAGTTACATGCCACTTATATGTTGTTTGATATTTGTTTGATTTACCTAAAGACTGCCATGCATCCATGAACTATTATGTTGCATACATGCATTAAGAATCATTATAAAAGACATGGACCTTGGATAAATATCTTTGTAAAAACCTCATAATGAACCTATGCATGCTTAACCTTTTCATAATAAACCCAAGGTTCCTGGGACGTAAACGATGACACTAGGATAGAGGATTTCCCTATGAGATTCTTTAGCAAGATTCTCATCTCTCTATTTCTTTCCGTTACGTCTTCAGCATCGATGGCGTTCGTGATTTTTGTTGACGCACCCGTATGGGAGCTGCACTATGATCCAGACCATCAGTCCTACCACTTCGAGGGTCGTTGTGCTATACGCATTTTTGCATACATGGGATGCCTTTTGCCTTTCCAATCTCCAGCTTCAGACTTTCATTCTAACTTCCCCCTTTGGCATGACATGATTTTTGAGAGGACGTGACCTCGAGACGAGCAGAACCGCCGTGCCCGACCATCGCCCAGCTGCTGACCATTCAGAGTTCGATCCCTCATACGCCGCGACCAGGGACTTGTCCGAGGACTCACCCCTAATCCGTATTCAGGATTCCGCCCCTCCGTGCCTTTGGTGCTGAGGGGTAGCGAGGACACAGTCTCCAGCCGATGCCTATGAGGCGTGTATGCAGGACGAGAGATGCCCTCGCCGAGGTGGTCACGTCGCTCCGCCGATTCGCATGCCCACGTCCCCTCGATGGGCTACATCCGAGGAACTTCGAGTTCCAGGCTACATATCTCCGTCCAGGATTTGCGTCCGGAGGTTTTATGAAGGTTGCTTTTGTGGGAGTATCTTTTGGGTTATTTTCATGTATTTGTTTTTATGTTTCTTATTTTATGTTGTTGTACTGAGCTCTGCCCACTAGTATGGGTAAGACTTTATGTTTCTGTTATATTTCTGTAGTGATGTACTAAACTATGTTAACTAATGTGATGAGGAATGTTTTCATGATGGATGTGTTCTTTAATGTTTATGTTCTGTATGTTTTATGTATTCTTCCGCTTCACGTTTTATTTATGTACGCGCAAGGCTCGCACTTTGTTTTATATGAATCATTTCAAAAAAAAAATTTACCTGTATTTTCCGCTAAGTATTTTGTAAATGAATTTAAAGAGAAGTAATAACTAATAATTAATCTTGATACGTCCTAGGCGTATTTGGGTTAAATATTAGGGTGTTACATGAATTTTTCTTGTTGGAAGAAGGTAAAGTTTCTAGGGCATGTTGTGTCAAAGGAAGTATAGCCGTAGATCCTAGTAAGATTGAAGCTGATGAGTTAGGAGAGACCGACCATCGTAATGGAAATACAAAGCTTTTGGTTTAGCTTGCTATTACCATAGGTTCATGTGAGGATTTTCCCAGTAATTTCTTACCTTTAACCAAGCTAACTAGGAAGAATGCCCCATTTGTGTGGACCCTAGACTCAGAAGAGCTTCAAGAGTTGGAGGTGAAGTTGACCACCACCCCAGGGCTGAGTTTTACCCTATCCAATACGCCTTAGAGGTGTATTGTATAACACCCTAACTTTCACCTAATACGCTCGAGTTGCATTCGGCTAGTTATTAGCGGTTACGTCTTCGTTTTAGAACTTACCTGGCTTTTTTTTTTAAAATACGATAATTAAAAATATGACTAAATTTTTTTTTCGAAACTTAAGACTTAAAATGCGAGCCGCGCATGCGCATAGGGACCAACTATTAAACAAGAAACATAGCAACCAAGTATATATCACAATAACAGTCATAAATAAACCATAGAATAAACACAACATAACTTGTAGTATTATATTATAATCATAACAAAACAACGATGCCCTTTTAAATATAAGGACACCTCAAAATACTTCATACATCAAGCAAGGTTAACTAACGCAAAACATAATTATAATATGAATAATGTAGTCAAGCTTCCATTGTGCCCTTTGATCCGATGTGTGTAACTCCTACGCTCGCGCTTCAAGGAAAATCACAAACATCCACATCAATCCTTGGAGATCACCTGAAAAGGAAAAGTACAATGGGGTAGAATACTTATACAAGATTCTCAAGGAGTACTCCCCGACTTTAACACATGTGTTATCGTCATCGCCCCCAGCCACTTTGTGTTTCATTATGAAAAAGGTATACATGCATAGGTTCAATTTTAATTTCACAAATCCTATTATCCGAAGTGGATTCCTTTTAGCATGAGTCTTCATGGTATGAATGCAGGAGTATTTTATGTATGATGGTAGATGAGAAGATGACACTACATGTAGATAACACATATCACGTAATCAAAGCATCAATGAAACATATGCATGTGCGTCTTTTACTTTTTCATCTTGACTCCGTGAGTTCCTTTCATAACTTTTTCCATTTTTCCACTTTTCCACCCTAATCGTAGCCACCGAAATCCATCCAACATGCCCCCCAATTCTTCACATAGCCACCAAAACTCCTCAATACACCCATTGCCTGAGGAATTAACTCAAACCTAACTAGTCGTCACTAGATTTACATTGGGAAAAAAGAGGGGATTCACATTTCTTGGATCACCCTTGGCACCCTTAACTCGGGAAGTCATAATGGGATCATTTCCTCATTAACATATCTCTTTTCTTGGATCACCCATACAACCCTTAACTCGTAAGTCATAACGTGACTCATTTCCACTTTATCATATCTTGTATGAATATGACATGAGCATGCAACCATAAAACCTCATATGACATATCATACATTCTCATGCATTGTAAACATCGCATACCACATCATCATAGCATCATGCCACAAATACACATATAGCCTCAAGTCCATGATATTAACATATTCACATCATTATGAGTACACCCACTCGGCCTCATGCTCACATCATCCCTCCTATCTCATGGTGTTATGCTTTGGCCCTCATCCTGGTCTAAACTTGTGCACCAACTATCCTATCCTTTATTATGGATTTTTATAACACCTAAGGAATCATTACCTATAATTTTCCCCAATGTTTATTGTAACATCCAAGATATATATATACACATAAAAAACAAATAAATAAATAAAATTTAAATTAAGCTTTATTAGTTGGAATTTTCAAAATCCAATAAAGTAGAAATGATGAGTGATTCAATGATTTAAAAAATGTGAATAGTATTTTGCATGCCGTGCCGCTCCTGTAAGACCTTGAAACCCTATATTAAGGGCCCGTAGGTACTGAAAATTTTGAAAATATAGGGATGAGGTTAGAAATACTTAAATGAAAATTTCATACTTAGAATTAATTTTTGGTAATATTGGATTACCCGGTATGGTATTTACCTGTTTCTTAAATTTCGTGTGCGATTTTTAACACCGAAAGCAAATTTAACCTTTACAAAATGATTAAAAATAGATATTTTTTTTTCATTATATGAATGGCTGATTCAATTTTGAATTCAAAATTAAATCATAGCCATCCTTTTTATCTTTAAAGATTAGAAACTATCCTAATCTATTACTCAACATTATGACATCATCACCAATTATAAGATAAACTTGAATTCAAGCTTCTCTAAGAAGCAAAAGCTTCTGCCATTCAGAAGGAAAAAGGCAGCAGCTTGGTCTCCATAGCCAAGAGCTTGAGTTTGCTTCCAAAATCCAAAAACCCTAGCTTAGAACCATCAAAACCTAATCTTTCCTTCACCAAAATTGATCTACACTTCAATCTCTACCCATCTAACCAATTAGAAATTCAAAACCTCATCATATTCACCTCATCCATCACTGACCAGAGGAGGGTTTGAAGGTGTTTTGTCTTGGAGTGAAGGACTTCATCTTGAGCAAGCTAGACAAAGAGAGACTAGCCTTCAAGAGTAGGGTTTTCTATGGTCTTTCTCTTGAAATTTTTACTGTCTTCTGCTTGGTTTTATTCCAAAATTTTCATTTTATTTGGTTGATGATATATTGTTATTGATGTGTGAATTTTGGTGGTGGGTTTGGATGGTGTTAAAAAGGGTTTTCACTAAAGGCAATCTGGACTAGGCTGCGGAGTTTAAGCGTCCTGCAAGTAGAAATTATGCACGAATTTATGTTGAAGAGAACACCTTAAACTAACTACATGAATTTTATTGGGTGTTAACTTTGAAGTTTACTACTTCAAAAAAATCAAGAACCGAATTGTGACTTGGGGTCTGCCTAAGTGTGAAAAACTGAAGCAATAAAGTTGCCCAATTTTATTATCATAGCAAATGATTGAATGAATCCTTGAAATTTTTACCTGAAGTTAATAACATATTGAGGTATCACTGTGAATTTTATTGTGCACTAATTCAATCATTTTCTAGGGTTAAAAATTCTAAGAATCCGTTTGGTCTGTGAATTTGTGGTCCCTGACCACTAAATTTGTGCAATTTACTAAAGTAGCTAGAGGCTTTACTTGTCCTGAAATTTTTACAGGTTATTCTAGACATGTGGGAGTGTCAGTGAATTTTTGTGGCATATGAATTGGCCATTTTATAGAAATAAAATGCTACTGTTAGCATAGTGAATGAGCCCAAGTGCTGAAATGGTAGACCTATAAAATGATGATAAAATGACACTTAGTCCTAGGTATAAATTATATTCATGCATGATAGTTACTTTAAGAGTTATTCAAGAGATATAAATGAGACCCTAATGTGATTGAATGCCTATGAGTGATGTATGCCATGCCTTGTAAAAAGAGAAATACATGATACGGTAACATGACAAAGAGAATCTATAACTCCTAACTTGGCATGTTTTAACATATGGGGAAAAGAGAAAACAAGGCTTATATGAGTTAAAGAGGGAAGGCAAAAATAAGGACTTCCCAGAATGGTATAAGTCGGTAGACGTATCGGCTAGGAATAGAACTGTGTGTGATTCGGAGGTGACAAAAATGAAGTCCGATGATCACGAATAGGAATAAGCTCATGTTGAGTCTATTGTCCTTTATAAAATTATCCACTATAGATGTTGCTCAGTGTGAAATCAAGCCTTCCCTATATGAAAGAAAGAGGTGACAGGATGAAATTAAGTTGGTTATTTATAAGATAATATGTACGATTATTATTGCTAATTCTATCAGCATTTTTGCATGGGACCTAATATAATATTACTTACATGAATGACCTCATTAATTAGGCCTATCTATGCTAATTGGATTTCCCTACTGAGAATTTTAATATTCTCATCCCTATGTGCATGTATGTTGTATTGTGCTCACTTTGATAAGATGCCGACCGTGATCTTCTTTCTTGATTCGCCCAAGTGGAGGTGGCATTATACGCAGAGTTGGATTCGCGGATGTAGTAGCGTATTCCCAATTCCGAGACATATATCTTCTTCACTCGTTCTTTTAGTAGCTCCGTTTTCACCTCAGAGTTTTACCAGGTTTTCCCTTTGATGGTGTGCCCCTTCACATGGCACACCCAGCTGTTCATACCTCCTGCTCATCACCCCATGCCCCCTCCTGTAATACCTTCATCCTCCTCCTCTTTGACCAGACCTATTTGAGGTTTTGATGCCCCCGTGGAGGTGAGGCCATCATCCCGATGGCCATGGTTTCGCCTAGGGAGGATGCTAGACCATAGGGACTTTTGACTTGTATGTAGTTGCAGTGTAGTGATGGGACCTTTCTGTGCCAACCTAGAGCTCTACTTTATTTGAAGTTATAAGATCCATTTTATGGATACGATTTTTGCTTCTTAATATGAGTAGGCTAGGCTTTATGTTATCGATAGGTCTTTTGGATAAAAGTCCCTATGTAGCATCGTAGGTGCTCTACTCTCACGGATGTGCATATGTAAAGATAGTTGTGTACAAAATATATGTATATAGTGGAGCTTTGGTGGTTGTTTACCTTATGTTTTTATTTTATTGTATGTTAATTATTTATATATTCTAATTAGCCTATAGCATAATCAAGGAGTATACTCTTCCTAATTACGATGCTACTGCTCGAGTAAAAGTAGAGAGTAGTTAGGAGGGTGTTACATTTATGATTTATAACATAACCAAAGTCTTTAGTTATTTTGCGCAAAATTTTATCATTCAATTATTGGGTCCTAGAATCTTTGTTTTTGACCCTTTCTAAGTTCCATCTTCGCCTAAGACTCTTATAATTAACTCATAAACCAATTATGAGGGATTCCTACACATGTTCACTAATTATAAACCACTTTCCTTAGTTTTAAACATGCTGGAACCAAATTACAAGTTTGTGCATTCTAAGTGTTCTAGAATTCACATTTTAAGTCCTTTTTAGTTACTTGTTCTTTCTAAACTTCCCTAAAACGTTCCTTGCTTCACTCAAACATAATTTTACATATTTTGACACCATGAAAGAAAATTTATAATAGTGGCCAATTGCATTATATGTAATTCGAAAAACATAAGCTCATGTAATCACATAATTTCATGATTTAAAGCATATAAGTTGAGTTTCTCTTGGAATCATTTCAATAACTCAAAACTCATTTTAGAAACCAATTAAACTCATTAAAATCACATCAACATGCACTAGGTCAGTAGCTAATTTGTTTAGTTCAAGGAATGGATTTAAAACATAAAACTTTGTTCATGAAAGTTCCTTGAGTACACCTAAGCTTAGAAAGATTCCAAGACTTAGACTATGGGCACTTATGATTAGAGTGAACCATCCAAGTCCATCATCATCACCACAAGGCTGAAATGGCATTCCTTGAAATGCTTCCATTTTCTAAACCTTTATGCAAGATACTTGGGCAAGTCTTTGAGCTTTAAAACATTTATGTGATGGATAAACTTAAACATGATATGCATTTATTTTTTATTCATTAGAAAGTAAAGTGAGAGCATAAAATATGAGATGCAACTTTATTATTATCTTTAAAGATTAAGTGATGGCTTGAAATATAAACATGAGATGCAAGCTTAAATTTAAACATGATAATGCAAGTTCATTTATTTATTCTTGAGAGTTTAGTGATGACATCAAAGTAAACATGCTATGCAAGGCATAAATGTAAACATGTGTGCAACTCATTTTATCTTAGCTTGAAACTCTTACAAAACTTTAAAGGAACATCATAACCTTAACCCATTATGCATCTTAACAACATAAAGTAAGCTTTAGAGTTCTTAGCACCAAGACTTCAAAGAAGCCTTTGGTTTTGAACTTCATCATCAAGCTCAAGAAATGGACACAAAGCTCAACACCTTGCAAAATACAAGAACTAAGTCATATTCTTTATTTTATTGCTCATGGGCTTCAATTAAGTAAAACTCTTAGAATGGCCGACCAACTTTAAGGTTGGCAAGGGTAAGCTTAGAACTTTGAAAACATGTGATTAATTTTCTTAACAAAACTTTTGTGATCTACATAACATTTTTAGCAAACTTTGTTCAAACCAAGGAGAAAGAAACTTCAAAACATTAAAGGGAAAGGAAAAGAAACCAAATCTTAGAGGTAAGGAAAGAAAGGAAAACCGAAGCATAAGCAAGGAAAAGAAAGAAAAACACAGCATGTATGGTCCAAGACCAAGTTGTTCAAGCTTTAGAGGTTTTTCACATGACAACAACAAGTCATTATCTTGAAACCTCATCATCAAGCTAAAGTTTCCTTCATGAAAAGGCCTCATGGCCGAAAGAAAGAAAGGAAAGGAAAGGTTAGAAAACCAAGAGAAAACTAGGACTTTCTTGAAGAACAAAGTAAAAACCTACCCCTACCTAAAAGAAGTCTTGAAAGAAATGAGAAGAAGCTTGTATTCTTGAAGGAATGAGAAGACAAAATCTTCTCTTGAGCAATATGTTTCAGACCAAGGAAGAACTCAAGGAATATGATTTTCCTTGAGAAAGCAAGCTTGGAAATGAAAAAGGTTAAGTGTTTGAGAGGTGGTTTGAGATGGGGGAATGGTGGTTCAAGGTTGTTTATGGTGGTTTGTGGTGGTGGAAGGCCTTTCTTGATGGTGGAGGAAAAAGAACAAGATGAAGAGAAAATTAGAAGAAAAGAGAAAATGCAAGAAAGCTTAAACTTGGCAAATGATCCAAAGAGCAACCAAGTCTTCCAATGCTTGTTATTTATAGAAAATTTGCAATGTGGAGGCTGATTTGGGAGGGAAATCAACGCCTTTTTTGGAGGACTAAAAGATGGAGGAAATATCTCTAACAAAGGTATGTGAAAGGCATGGCAAGCATGGTTGAAAGCATGAAGGTATGGCCTAAGGCATGGTTCTTTGAGCTAAAAACTCAACATGTGATGGAAATTGGCATGAATTCGGCCAACATATCAGCCAAGGGGAGAAGGATGTTTTGCTCATGTAATTTGTGGGTTAATGATGTGTTTAGTTGTTTCTTTGATTAAGTTTTATTAGGAATTTGTAAGAAAGTGTTTAGGTGAGGTAATGGCTAATTAAGGTTTCAAGACTTGATTAGGAAGATGATCTTGCTAGATTAACAATTTAAAATCATTTTCATGGTCAAATGAGGTATGGCACAATTCCTTAATTTAAGGAATTGGAAAGATAAAACACTATTCAGATTCCATGACTAGGAATCTTGAATTAAAGAATGAATTAGAGTTTAACTAAGCAATTAGGTTTTAATTAACCTTAATAAATTATTTTGACTCTAGATTAATTATTCAATAAATTAATCTTCGTTAAGCCTAATATTGCTTAGGTTTGCTTAATTGCGTCATTCTACTTATGAATATTCTTAGGGGCAAAATGGTAATTTTGCACTAAAATTGCCCGGGACCTTTCAGTCTAACTAAACATCAAAAACCACTTATAAACATCATTTAAAATCTTTTGGTAAAGTCCGGGCTCAACCGGACGTAACGATAAAAACAGCCATAGGGCATTTTGGAAATTTGCCACGGAACTCAAAAATGGGATTCTTCTGCCATTACCACACATAACACATATAATCCCCTATTAATCAACAAAACATCCCCTTAGAAGGGCTTGGATGGTTTACTTTTTGTAAAATGACCTCAGGGCATTAAGTCATTTGTACACGGGAAAATGGGGCGTTACATATTGCAATGCTTTAGGAAGAAATCAGGGTGTATAATTGATGTAGACAGGCAAGTGGTAGTCTATGCATCTAAGACAACTGAAGCCTCATGAAGCTAATTACCCCACCCATGACCTTGGAGCTAGTAGCAATAGCTGTTCTTTGGAGAGTGTGGAGGCAGGCACCTGCAGGGGTGAAGTTCGAGGTGTTCTTTGATCATAGTTCTATAAGACCTCTTTCATCAAAAGGAGTTAAATATGAGACAAAGAAGGTGGATGGATTTCCTAAAGGACTACGACTTTGGGTTTATATCATCCTAGCAAGGCCAATGTGGTGGCCGATGCTTTGAGTCAGAAGTTATTCACAGGTCTAGATGATTATAAGGAAGGGTAGAAGCTAATGTGGGTTAAGGATGAAGGGTGGCTTTGACCATTAAGGGTATGAGGATGTGCTATCTCAGGATGACAAGTGACTTTAAGGGAATGGAACTTTAGTTCTTAGCCAGAAGATGAGTAATTTAAAGAATCTTGAAGTGTAAGGCTGAAGGTAAATGGATTTAACCAAGGAGTGAAATGGGTTGTGGAGGTTTGAAGGTTGAATTGCATACTGGCATGTGGCAGACCTTTAAAAGATTTTGGAGGAAGCTTACAAAAGCCATTTTACCATCCACCCCTGGACGACCAAGGATCATGATTTGAAGAAGATGTTTTGGGGCGGTTAAAGAAAGACGTAGTTGCGTGGTAAGAGGTGTTAGTCTGTTATAAGGTGAAGATTGAGCACTAAAAGCCCTTTGGAATGTTGCAACCTCTGCCTATCCTGAGTGGAAGTGGGATAGGATCTCTATGGATTTGATCTACTTAAGACCCAAGCCGACCATGATGCTATATGGGTGGTAGTAGATCAACTGACTAAGTCAACCCACTCTCACTGATTTAGGGTAACCTATTCCTTAGATAGGTTGGCCTAGTTGTATATCCAAGAGATTGTACGGTACATGTGTACCATCGACCATAATTTATTGAGATCCGCAATCCACATTTTTAGGGAGCCTTCCAAATATGTCGGTTAAGTACCGTTTAGACGCCTTAGCCTAGCACCGCTTACCACCCTCAAACAAATGGCTAGTCCAAAGGACTATCCAAACCCAAGAAGATATGTTGAGGTTGTGTGTTTTGGATAAAGGAGGGCAGCGGCATAGGTACCTCATCCAAATTGAGTTTGTGTATAACAATAGTTATCACGCAAGCATCGATATGGCACCTATTAGGCGTGATATGGAAGAAAGTGCCAATCACCTTTGTGTTGGTATGAACCCTAAAAGTATGTGAGGACCTATGTGGTAAAGGGAAAACGATGGAGCAAATCAAGAAAGAAATCAAGGATAAAATCCTAACTGCTCAAAGTCGACAAAAAAGCTATGCGGACAAATGGTGAAAGTCGTTGGAATTCCAAGAAGGAGAACATGTTTTCCTTAGGATCACCCCTACGACATAGACGAGCCATGAAAGTCAAAGTTGAGTCCTAGATCTCCTGCCTTTTGATTCTTAGAGTGGGACCAGGAGCGTACAATAGTTAACCACTGATCTGCTGAAAACCTTCATGATATCTTTCATGGCTCTGAACTAAGAAAATACCAGTCTGACCCCAGTCTTGTGTTAGAGCCGAACAAGTACAATTAAGGGAGGACTTGACTTTTAACCTACTACCTACGAGGATTATGGACAAGGAAATCAAGGTTGAAGAACAAGGCCCTACCCTTGGTGAAAGTAGCATGGGGTGAGGGAACGCAGAAGAATTCAAGTGGGAATTAGAATCAGATTAAGGATAAGTACCCCGAGCTCTTTTCAAGTAATGAATTTCGAAGGGCGAAATTCTTTTTTAAGGAATGGGAGTATGTAACGCCCCGATTTTTCCGTTTAAGTATAAATGACCAAAATACCCCTCGAGGTCATTTCACCATGGATTCAGGAATGCTAGCCAATTCTTTTAAGGATCAATCAATGCTTGAAGGGATTAAACGTGTTATGATTGATAGCCGAGATGAAAATCTCATTTTCTAAACTTTCGCTCAAAATGATCAAAATACCCTATAGCGTTTTACCAGTGTAAAGTGCCGTTTAGGTTGAAACTTCTCAGGAAGTTTGGAATGCTAATTTTAAGTGACTAATGATGATTGTATAAGCCCTGTGATCCCAACAGTGTTTGTACAAAATTACCGTTTTGGGCTTAGCGCATTTTAGGCCTAATGATATGATTAACAAAACCTAAGAAATATTAGGCTCTAATTAAAGATTAGTAAATTCTAATTACTAATCTAGAATCAAAATAATTTATTAAGGTTGATTAGAACCTAAGATTGCTTATATACACTTTAATCTTTGTTTTAATCAAAGATTCCATGTCATGGAATCTTAATAGTGTTTTCTCACTCTAATTCCTTAAATTAAGGAATTATGTTTGTGAATGGTTTTAATATAAAATGAGTTTTTATTTCACTAATGAAGCAAGATCATTCCTTAATCATGTCTTGACATCCTTAATTATCCATTACCTTACCTAAACACTTACTTACAACCCCTAATCCATAACCTAACCAAATCAACTTCTAAACACACACATAAACTAAAATTAAAATGAGATTTTCTTCCCCCAAATGCTCCTAAACCAACCGGCCACTCCTCCCCCAAATTCATCCATCACATGTTGAAATTCAATCAAATATGTTCTAAGAATGTTTGCCCATACCTTGAACCATGCTTTAAACCATACATACCCAAAGCCATACCATGCAAAGAGATGTTTTTCTCTTCCTTTTTCTCTCAAAGACGTCTGCTACTTCTTCATTTCCTCCTCAATGTGTTTTATTTTTTCTATAGCTTGTAACATTTTTGCTCATTTTCACAACTTAAAGCTTTTTTTCTCAAGTTCAAAGAATTCTCCTTCTTTTTCTTCTTCTTCATTCTTCCAAGAGCCACAATCCTCCACCATTTTCTAAACACAAACCACCACACAAACACCATAAACCTTCCTCTAAACACATAGCCTCTCCATTTCCAAAATCAAGGACCCAAGACAAACCTTTCTTTCTTTTCTTCTCCTTGGCCGAAACCATCATCTATCACCAAGGAGGATTTGTTCTTCTCATTTCAAGACTAAACTCTTTTCTTCTCACAAGAAAAACACCTTTGGTAGGGAGTTGTTTTAAAGTTGGCTATTTTCTTCCTTTGATTTAATTTGTTTTAAGTTGTAAATTCTTCTTTTTTTCCTCTACATTTTCGGTTCTTGTTTTTCCTTTCCTTCTTTTTGTTTTCGGCCTTAGGCCTACATCATGGAGAAACCATGGCTTGATGATGAGGATCTTATTTGTTGGTTGAAAACCATCATTTGTTTGACCTCTAAGCTTAAGGTTTCACTTTGAGAAAGTTTTTGGCAAATGAAGATATTATGTGGTTAAATGGTATTCTTGAGCCTAGGACTTAAAGAATAAATGGAATGCATTCATATTTATATTCAAGTGTTGCATAGCATATTTATATTTAAGCCTTGCATTTATGATTATGCTATCACTAAACAAATAACTCAAGCTTGCCTATTTCAACCTTAAGTTGAAATGTGATTTAGAGTGAATACTCAAGGGCCTAGAGCACTAAAATAAAGAATTGGACTTGCATTCATATTTACATTCCTTGCTTAGCATATTTACTTTTTCAAGCCATCACTTAAACTTAAAGATTAAAATAAAGGCTTGCATCTTCATATCACCTAAATGGTTAATCTCAAAGCCCACCTATTTCAACCTTAAAGTTGAAATGTGATTTAGAGTGAATACTCTAAGGGGCCTAGAACACTAAAATAAAGAATTGGACTTGCATTCATATTTACATTTCCTTGTTTAGCATATTTATTTTCCTTTCATCACCTAAAACTTAAAGATGTAAAAACTAGAGCTTTTATTTATATTTAAGTTCAAGCTTTGCATAGCATATTTATGTTTTCTTTGCCACAATTAAAATGCCAAGACTAAAATGAAGCTTGCATTGCACTTCTAAGATTATGCCCTCACTAGAATTAACTTAGTGCTCAATACTCACCATTTCGACTACATAAGAAACTTCGACTCATGGAACACGTATATATTATTAAATAAGGATGTATTTTTATCAAGCTCTCTAACTTTGCTACTAATCTAAAGATTTGTTATTATGTTGCTAAGGTGATACTAGTTTAGAATTAAAGATGTAGAATGACTAGTTACTAAAGAATGGATTATGTTGAAATAAATTGTATATGTTGTTATGTTTTTCAATATGTATTCTATTATATGTTGCACATGAGTATAGTAACATGTTTACTTCAGAAAATGTTGATAATAGCATGCTACGTGATTTAGGAGAATGATATGATGGATAACCTTTAATTTGCATAATTGATGTGTTCTATGAGTATGAAATGATGAATGATAAGTTGTGATTACATGTTCATGTATTGCATCTTTAGTAATATAGAACACATGGAAATGATCATTAGACTCTGAATTAAATATTATGAGAGGTGATCCAATAAGGTTAAGGTGACATAAAACATATGGAAGTGATCCTCTAGACTCCCCAAATTAAAGGTTATGAGAGGTGATCTAAAGAAAGGACCCTTTGGATCTCAAATTAAAGGTTATGAAAGGTGATCCTATTGCCCCCTATCCCGCACTTCAAGAGTCCTGTATTAACTTATCATAGGATAAGATTATGCTAGTGATGACTAGTGAGGTATAAGCTCATAATCTAGAACTCTCAAAAGGCGAGAGAATAGGGTGGCCTTATATGAGAGAAAGAATTAATCTAAGTCACCTAAAAGATAAGTGGAAGAAATTCATGCTATGATTGTTATGATTTATGAAACATCTCTTATGATTAGATTAGCATACCATATTTTGCATTGCCATGCATTTCATGATAAAGTATGTTGCATTCATGACATCCAAGATGCATACTAAAATTAAGTGGGCCTGAAATGATACTTTAGAATTCTAAAATCAAACCTTATGCATGTTCACCTTTTGAAAGAAAACCTCAGGTTCCTAAGGAATTAATACGATGACACTAGGATAGGAGGTTTTCCCTACTAAGATTCTTTATTAAGACTCATTCCCTTCATCTTTCTTTCCATCACGCTTCGAGGTTGATGGCCATCGTGATCTTCATTGACACTCCAGTATGGGAGGTGCACTACGACCCAAACCACCACTCTTACCACTTTGAGGGTCGTTGTGGATTCGTATTTTTGCTTACATGGGACGCCCTTTTGCTTACCCATTCCAGCTTCAGGCTTTACACCCACCTCCCCCTTTAGAGATGATCTAATCTTTGAACGCTCTTAACCTCACAATGAGCAGACTCGACGTGCACGCCCCTCAGCTTCGGCAGTTTACTATCCTTAGTACATTCCTCATACGAGGCACTCAGACTGACCATCTAAGAATAACTCCCCCACTCACATCTACTCTGAGGATCTGCACCTCATTGCACCCATGGACATGGGTAGGGCAGTGAGGAGCAGTGGACGAGCCTGAGCTAGCCCGATGATTTGAGATGCGTCTACGCCGCTGAAGGCCATGTTCGTCCCCATTCACCCTGCATACGCTCGAAGGGAGTCTGCCCAAGTCATTTGATATACCCCATGCCGAAGGATCAGTTCCATCAGAGACCATGATGGAGGACCCAGAAAGTATGCCCGAGTTGTCACGAGGATCCCCTTTTCTTACTGTATCTTTTGATAGGGGGACTTTTGGTTGAGCACTCATAGGCTAGGGAGGGATGGATGCTGCATTTAATGTTTTGTGATTCCATGTATTTCCTACTTTCCTGATTTTCTTTTCAGTTGTTTTATGTATCTAAGCTCAGCCCACTTTGTATGGGTGTGACTTTGTTTATTTTATTTCCATGTTTTATGAACCATATTATGTTATTGATGGATCGTGTGCTTTAAACGTGTGTATGCATGACTTATATTACCCTGTATACTTTGATGGCAAGTAACGTTCAGGTTTATGATAGCATGCGCAGGCTCACGTTTTGTTTCATGTTTCAAAAAAGAAAATTTACCCATATTTTCTACTAAGTATTTTGATAAAATGAATTTAAAGAATGGAACAAAGAGTAATAACTAATAATTAATCTCAATACGTCCTAGACATGTTAGGTTAAATATTAGGGTGTTACATTAACTCAAAATTACTACTCTGCATTAATTTAGAAAACTTTTCACAGAAAGAGATGATTAAGTGTAACATCCGAAAAATTATTTAAAAATAAATTTGAGCTTTATTAGTCATAATTTCAAAAGTCTCACTGTTTTAGCAACAATGAAGATGGCCCAAGATAATGTCAAAACTTTCAGACCAGGAGTGAACGGAATCTCTGCGAGCCCGTTAGTAATAGCCAATCTTATATTCTGAACCTAGGAAATGCCCGAAACTGAGAAAATATAGAGTTAAGATCAGATAGTTAGAAATGAATATTTTATATATGAAATTAATTTTCAGGCAATATCTATTTACCAGGGTATGGCATTTTATCCGTTTGGTAAATTTTGTTATTTTCTTAATACCAAAAGATAGTTTAATCTTTATAAAAGGATAATGTCTATCCTTTAGAGCCAAGTGTAAAGCTAAGATTTAATCTTGAATTACAAGATTAAATCCTAGTCATTCATTTTTTTTTATATTACTATTAGAAAGATATACATCTTTGACTATATCATTAATATATCTAATCTAAGATATATTTTAAGCCACCAACCTTATCACCCTGTAGCTCCATTCTCAGCCAGCTCAAGGAAAAATAACACAAACTCCATTTTTCTTCCTAAAAATACTTGCAACTTGATTCAAACATCTAAACACCTAACCTACAGTTACTAAAACTTCAAACTTCCTTTACTAAACTTACCCTACTTATTACACCTACAAACTAATCTTATTAGAATTTGAATCCATCAACCTTTTCTTACTTCTAGAGCTCACAATCTGCTGCCTAAAATAGGGTTTAGTGTTGGTTTGATGGTCTTGAAGTGAAGGAAATCATTTTTAGATTACCTCTAGAGCCAAGATGAAAGTTCCAAGAAGTAAGCTTTTGAACCTCTTTTACTTCAAATCTACTTTTATGCTTTGCTTACTGATTTGGCTTAATGTTTTTGTTGTATTGGTTGATAATATATGGATATTCATATATTAATTTTGGGGGAGTGTTTGGATTATAAAACCCATTTGGGCAAAATAAGTTTTGAATCATGTACTAGAACTCTCCCTTTGCCCATAGGTAGGGGAAAAGTTATGAATTTCTGATGCGTTTGTGGGTATTTTTATTAGCTAGAAAAATTATATGTTGAAGCTAACATCCTAAGCTAGTTAAACAAATTTTCTTTAGACTTGGTTTCAACCCTTACTGCTTTAAAAAAATATGAATCGAGAACTTATGTCTGTGCTGCCTAAATTGCTGGACTTGAAGCTGTGAATTTTTGTAATTTTTTACCATAGCAAATAATTGATTTTTCCTTTGAAATTTTCACAAGTATTGGAAACATCTTAAGGTTGAACTGTGATTTTTATTCTGAATTGATTCAATCATTTTCTATGATTAAAAATTATGGAATTTTGGCTTTGGGCTAAGATTAGGTGGTCTCTGACCACCAAATGTGTCTAATTTTGTTAACATAGCTAGAGAATGATTCTTACCTGAATTTTTACAATACCTTGTGGACACATTGAAGTACCTTAGATAATTTTTTATACCCTCCGAATTTATTGTTTGATATGCAAATAAATTTGTACTACAATGGTGTGAAATATGCCCAATTGCTTAAATGAACCCAAACCTTGAATTGTTAATGTAATGACTTTTGATTCAAGTATGATGAGTATAAATGCATGCAATGTACTTCTAAGAGTGATTTATGAGGTAATGAATGAGAATTACATTGTGAATGAATGCTTACATGTGGCTTGTGAATGCATTTGAGAAAAGAAGTACATAACGCAATTATGAGAAGAACGTATAAACTTCAATCATGCATGTTTCTACATATAGACAAAACAATAAAATAATACTTACATGGGTAAACTGGAAGGCAAAAGTAGAAACTCTCCCGTAGATATTATGAGTCGTGTACGTATCGGCTAAAAATAGATCTGTGTGTGATCGAAAAGGAAAAAGTGAAGTCCGATGATCATGTATAAGGACGAGTCAATCCTAAGAGCGTTATTTCTCTTATTGTTGCCACACTTAGGAATTCCTGATACGTAACGCCCAGCGTGATCCACTATAAATACCATGTAGTATAAACTAAAGTTTTCTTATGTCAACTAAAGAGAAAAATGCACCCAGTTTCTTAGTTCTATGGCCATAAGTGAAACCAATGCCACTTTGAGATAATTTCATTGCATTTATCATATGCATATTCATGTTGTTCTAAATTGTCTGCTTAGGATGATTTATGATGTGTTGGTACATTATGATATATGTGCATTAAGTGAGTAAATGCTAAAAGAAAACTTCAGAAATGGTTTTTTGAACTTTAAAATAAATCTTTGATATATGTTGTATGCTCACATTTGCTTAGTAAACCAAAGTGGATGGGATGATGATGATGACATGGATTTTGTTATGGATTTTGGGAAATCCTGAAGCTCAAATTTTATGTTTTCACCCCTATATTTTGTGTTTCGTCGTCCTCCAAGTAATTACCAAGGGAGATATAAAGATGTCGCCATAGAAGAATCAAATATATAGTAGCCCAATAGTTGTAGTCTCTTTTTGACTTTATTTTGTTAGGTACATATGTTTGTAATTATGTAAACATACATATATAAGAGCTCTTATAAAGGAAAAGCTTTTTCTTGGGTTTGTATTTATACTTAATGGATATTTTATTTTCTTTTTATATGTTTTTGATAGAATTGTGACTTAATTATTATACGAATTACCTTACTCTGTTATAGATATTTAAGAAAGATCCGCTAATTTACACGTAACAACTCCTAAGTATAATGTCATGACTTAAGGATGAAGTTGTACTTAGGAGGATATTAGAATTAGAAGCGCCAAATATAATGTCATTTGCATATATTTGAACTATCAGGAATATGATTATCTTGATCAAGAGAAAAAGAGTAGTGTCAACATTACCTCTTTTTAACCCATTCTTCAGGAAAAGGTACTCAGTCTTTAATTTAAGCTCAAGGAGCTTGTTTTAGACCATAGAGAGCCTTTGTTAGCTTGAAGACATGGTTGGAAATGCTTCATTTCAAAACCAATGCAAGACTACTTCACATATACTTCTCAAAGAATGAATCCGTTTAGGAATGCAAACTTAACATCCATCTGGTAAAGAGTGACCCTTAAGGAGGGCAAATGTAAGTAACATTCTAATGGCTTCTAGCCTAGCTATTGGTGCAAAGGTTTCATCATAATCAATTCTCTCTTGTTGATTATAACCTTGTCCAACCAATCTTGCTTTGTTCCTTATGACCTTGCCAACTTCATTGAGCTTGTTCTTGAACACCCATTTCATTCCGATGATGGTGTTTCCTTTTAGTTTTTCAACGAGTGTACGGACTTTGCTTTCCTCGAATTGATCAGAGAACGTTCTTTCCCCATAGCATCCACCCAACTTTAATCACTCAAAGCTTCTTCAATGTATTCATGTTGATGGTGGAGATGAAAGCATAGTTTGACGTATTTCTAAGGGATGTAGTATGGCTCTAGAGTCTTCTGAAATCTCTCCAGAATTCTTGCCATGAGAAACTACCTTTAAATCAGAAACTCCCTTGTAGTTTCTATAGCTTTAAGGTTCTTTAGCTTCTCCTTTATCTTCAAATTGCTCTTCTTCATGATCTAAGAAGGACTCTTCCTAATTGTTTCCTACTTTGAATAGCTTTTGAAGGGTTTATGTTTGGATCTACTTTCTGAAGGTATGGCTTTCATCTATTTATTTTCGATGTTTTCTTTAGATTGACATTTTCTAATGTTTTCTTCAATTCTTCAAGATTATCTAGGAAAAAACTCTTTTTCTGAAGCTTTCTTTGAACTTGATGTGAATTATTTCCTCAATGCATAGTGTTCTTCTATTGTATACTCCATAAGCTTTTGAAAATGAGGAATAACCAAGAAAACCCCATCATGAGACTTTGTATCAAACTTTATGAGTTTGTCCTCATGTTAAGGATAAAACATGATAAGCCAAAAATATGAAAGTATAATATGTTAGGTTTTCTACCCTTCCAAGCTAGATAGGGAATCCCTCTTGAGGATTGGCCTCAGTAAGATTTTATTTTGGATATAGCAAGAGGTATTTACAGCCCCAAATGAAAAAGCTTTTTGATAAACCATCCTGAAGCTTCCTTTTTTCTTTTCAGCAACTCATTTTGTCGGGCTTTTGGTGCAAAATACTAGTGAAGAATGCCATGTTTTTCACAAAACTCTTTAAAAACATGATTTTCAAATTCTCCTCCATGATTAAATTTGGATAAGAAGGTATTTTGAATCTTTTATACAAACATGCTTTGCAACAGTCATCTTTCGACCACCTCATCCTTAGAAGCTAGGAAGATAACCCATGTAAATATGGAGTAGTTATCCATAATAACAAGCCAATATTTCTTCCTAGCAAGACTTGCAATCTTGGTTAGTCCAAAGAGATCCATATGTAAAAGCTCAAGTGGTTTAGTGGTTGAAACCACATATTTGTTATGGAAAGAATATTTGGTTTGCTTTCCTTTTTCAGATAAAATCACAAGTTGAATACTTGTCAAATCTGATCCTCAAGAGGCCTCTAACTGAGTCTTTCTAAGATAGCTTAGAAATAAGCTTCATATGAGTAAGCTCAGCTTCTTATGCCACAACCACTTTTCATCCTGAAGGATGCGAGGCATTTTACATCTTGACCTCATAGGTCATTTAAGAGTAACACATACATGTTATTATGCCTTTTACCAGGTAATATGACTTGTCCTGAAGTTGTAGTTACTATATTGTATGCATGTGCATTAAAATGACATTAAAGCCTTGGTCATAGAAATTGGCTCTTATACTTAACAAGTTGTAAGCCAGACCATTGACATACAGCACATTAGAAATTTTGTAGGAATCATCCTTACTAGCATTTCCTATGCCTGTGACCTTAGCTTTACCCCCATCGTGAATTTTACTAATCCAAAATTTTTAAGCCGGAGTTTTTGAACCATCTTATGGATTGAAACATGTGTTGAGCAAATCACGCCTTTATGTACCACTTATTATCATTTTCACATGAGTTTTCTAGGGCAAACCTACAACAAACATAGTTTTCATTTAGGAATCCCAGGTTTTCTCCCTGGGTCCTCTTGTGCTAGTCTTTTGAGGAGAAGGTTTACCAACATTTTTTGACAAATTTTTTTTTCTCATAAAGTGTAACGCCCCGATTCCTCCGTTAGTACAAATGACCCGAATGCCCCTGAGGTTCTTTACCCTGAATTTTAGGACAGTTGCCTGCAACCCTCGAATGGGTCAACTCGATGTTCAAAGGGGATTATGTTGTTATGAATGATATCCGAGGTGAAATCTCGTTTCTAAACTTTCGGCTCAAAATGACCAAAATACCCCGTGTTTACGCGGGTAAAAGGTGCCGTTTGAGCCCAGACTTTTCCAGGAAGTTTAGAATGATGTTTATGAGCAATGTTTGATGTTTAGTTTGGCTCCAAGGTTTGGGTTTAGCGCAAAATTACCATTTTGCCCCTAGAAAGTGTGACAGTGAGTCTAATGACGCAATTAAGCAAACCTAAGCAATATTAGGCTCTAATCGAAGATTAATTTATTTCGATAATTAATCTAGAGTCAAAATAATTTATTAAGGTTAATTAGAACCTAAGATTGCTTAGATAAACTCTAATTGCATTCTTTAATTCAAGATTCCTAGTCATGGAATCTTGAATAGTGTTCTCTCCAATTCCTTAAATTAAGGAATTGTGCCATACCTCATTTGACCAAAAGAATTATTTTAAATTACTAATCTAGTAAGATTACCCTCCTAATCAAGTCTTGAACTTCCTAATTAACCAATTATCTTACCTAAACACTTCCTTACAACTCCTAACCAAAACCTTAATCAAAGAAACACCTACACCATTAACCCACAATTAGATGAACTAATTTTCTCTCCCTCATGGCCTTAAGGTGCCGGCCACTTCCCCCCTCCATAGCCCATCATGTTGTTTCAATTACACTCAAGAGCCATACTTCAAGCCATGCTTTGCCCATACCTCACCATACCTTCAACCATACCTTTGTAAGAGATATTTCTTCTCTCCTTCCTCCCTCATGTGGCCAGCCCCTTCCCCCCTTTGGAAGCCTCATTGTTGAAAATTTCTATAAATACCAAGCCTTGATGAACCTTGTCACACTTTGGTTCATTTGTTAAGTTTACACTTCTTACAAAAATTCTCTCATTCTCAAACTTCCTCACTTTGGCTGATTTCTTCCTTCAAGTTTCAAGAGGATTTTCCTTCTCATTTCATCAAGAACTCAAGCTTTCTTTCATCTCTTCAAGACTTCTTTAGGTAGGGGTTATGTTTTAATGTTTTGCTTGTGTTCTTCAAGAAAAGTTCTAGTTTCTCTTGGTTTCAAATCATTTTTCCTCTCCTTTTCATTTCGGCCAAGAGGCCTTTTCATAAAAACATGAGCTTGATGATGAGGTTTCAAGATAATGACTTGTTGTTGTCATGTGAGAAACCTCTAAAGCTTGAAACAACTTGGTCTTGGACCATACATGCTTGTATTTCTTTCTTTTCTTTAGTTTCATTTTCGTTTCCTTTCCTTTTCTTTCTCAAATGATTTCGATTTCCTTTGCCTTGGTTTGAACAAAGTTTGCTAAAAATGTAAAGTAGATCACAAAAGTTTTGTTAAAGAAAATTAATCCATGATTTCAAAGAGCTCTAAGCTTACCCTTGCCAACCTTAAAGTTGGTTAGTTTTCTAAGAGTTTTACTCTAGATTGAAGCCCATGAGCAATAAAATAAAGAATATGACTTAGTCCTTGTAGTTTTGTTTAGACAAAGTGTTGAACTTTGTGTCCATTTTCTTAAGCTTGATGATGAAGTTCAAACCTTAAGACTTTTTGAAGTCTAGGTGCTAAGAACTCTAAAGCTTGCCTTATGATACATAATGGGTTGAGGTTTATGTTCCTCTAAAGTCTTGTAAGAGCTCTAGTTAAATAGTAAAAGAGTCTGCAAGTTAAATAAGTTGCATTCATGTTTAAATTTATGTCTTGCATCTCATGTTTATTTTGATGTCATCACTAATTTCACAAGAATAAATGAATGAACTTGCATTACCATATTTAAATTCCCAAGCTTGCATTTCATGTTTATATTTCAAGTCATCACTTAATCCTTAAAGATAATAATGAAGTTGCATCTCATATTTATTTTATGCTTCACTTTACTTTTTAATGAAGAGTAAAATAAAGTGCATAGCATGTTTAAGATTATGTTATCACCTAAATACTCTAGAGCTCAAAGACTTGCCCTAAGTATCCTAAAAGGGAACTCTAGTCAAAAAGAAATGGATGAGTTTTAGTATGATTCAATAATGGTTTGATTTTGTAAAATGCATGAATAATTCAGGAAAATGTTGGAAAACTATTTTATGAGGTCTCAAGGTGTTTAAATAGCTTGGAATGTGTCAAAAATCATGTTTTCTCAAATTCCGAAGAGGTTCTAGTAATCGATTACCAACCATGTAATCAATTACCAGAAGGGTTTCAAGGACTTTTGGTTTTGGTAATCGATTACCAGAGGCATGATCGATTACCACGGCTGTTCTTCATGCCCAAAATCTGTTCTAAAACCCTGGAATCGATTACCTGATAGTGTAATCGATTACCCCTATGTTCTTTATTTTTCCGAAATATACTTAACCTAAGTAATCGATTACCATTGTATGTAATCGATTACCCGTTTGTTGAAACCCAGAAATGAATTTAGCTCTGGTAATCGATTACTAGGATCATGTAATCGATTACCAAAACACCTTTTTGTTCTTAAAATGTCCCAAGAGAAAACTAGCAACTTATATGCATTTCAACTCAAGAGATTATGTGATTTTATGGGCTTATGATTTCGGTTCTGCCCTCTATGTTTGGCTACTGTATAAATGCTGTTCTAAGGTGTTAAAATGTGTAAAATTATGTTTGAGTGAAGCAAGGATCAATTTAGAGAAAGTTAGAAAAGAATAAGTAACTTGAAAGGGATTAGAGATGAGAATTCTAGAACACCTTAATGCATAAAAATGCAAATATTGCCAGCATGATTGAATCAAGGATAAATGGTTCATAATTAGTAAGACATGTATAAAATCCCTTCATAAATGATTAGGTGTTAATTTCTAAGCTTAAGGTGATGATAAGAACTTAAAATGGGAATTCTAGCACTCTTAGACATGGCAAAACATAATTCTGTTCCAGCATAGTTAGATTGAGAAAAATGGTTTATAACTTAGAGAACATGCCTAGGAATCCCTCATAATTGGTTTAGGAATTGATTATGGAGCCTTAGGCGAAGACGGATCTTAAAAAGGGTCACGAAGGAGATTCTAGACCCTAAGCATATGATATTTTCTGCCCTTTCATGTGCAGTGCTGTTTGGAATTTTAGTGAGTTCAAATCTTAGAGAAAAGTTTAAGTGTTAACCTCTTGAGGGTAATAAAGATGCAAATACAAGTTTAAGGCCCGTAAGGGTCAAAGCATAAGATATTATGAGATAGGTGGCGAGAGAGCATAATTATGATGATGAACCTCGAGCATATTTATGATGATGTGATTATGTTAGTTCCTTGAGCATGAAACTTTATGTGTATGATTGGTATGATGATATGATGAAGTGTTGTATTTAAGATGCATAAGGTTTCGAAATATGAATGAAATTGAGGAATATGCTCATGTGAACTAGAAAGTTATTGATTTGAGAAAGTTCCATGAAAATGATGCATGTGACTGAGATTATGTGGCATGACTCAAATTTGAGGAAATTGGAAAGTAGCTGTTATGCTACCGAATTTCCGTCAAATTTGAGAGACATAAGAAAGTTTTTGAGAAATATGATGTTTAAGGTGACACACAGAGACGTACTTCTCCTCTAGGGAGAAGGTAAAACCGTGAAGGCATAGACATTACCTGCCAAAGCGGACAAAGTCGCTGGTCTTAACTAGTCGATGCGTTTCGAAGAAGGAAAAAGTCCCATGATGGGTGATCCTTAGGCCCCTACCCGTACTATAGGAGTTGGATTATGATGATTATGATTATGTTTATGATTCGCTTATCAAGAGGATAAGTAAGAACTAGTGACGACTAGTTAAGGTATGAGCTCATAGCCTAGTTTAAGGGTGCGGTTACTATTATGTTTGGTGTCACAAGTATGAGAAAAGGAAAGATGTTCAAGAGAAAGTTACATGCCACTTATATGTTGTTTGATATTTGTTTGGTTTACCTAAAGTCCTGCCATGCATTCATGAACTATTATGCTGCATACATGCATTAAGACTCATTATAAAAGACATGGACCTTGGATAAATATCTTGTGAAAACCTCATAATGAACCTATGCATGCTTAACCTTTTTATAATAAACCCAAGGTTCCTGGGACGTAAACGATGACACTAGGATAGAGGATTTCCCCTGAGATTCTTTAGCAAGATTCTCACCCCTCTCTCTCTTTTCTTCGTTACGTCTCCAACATCGATGGCGTCGTTCGTGATTTTTGTTTGCACATCGTGTGGAAGCTGCACTACGATCCTGATCATCAATCCTACCACTTCAAGGGTCATTGTGCTATACGCATTTTTGCATACATGGGACGCCTTTTGCCTTTCCAGTCTCCAGCTTCCAATTTACTCCGACTTCCCCCTTTGGCGATGACATGATTTTTGAGAGGACGCAACCCGAGACGGGCAGAACCGTCGCGCCCGTTTGACATCTTCAGCGATGCGGGGTTACCCAGAGTATGTGCCTCGCAGGAGACGTTGGAGACCGACCCATCGAGGATCCTCCTTCTCATCCTTTCTGGAGGGTCCGCCTTACTGTGACCCATGGATATCGGATGGGTAGCGAGAGACGTGATGCAGCGAGAGGTTAGCACGACCTCCGAGATACGCCCACACCGTGGTGGGCATGCTCGTCCATCCTTCCGCCTTCACGCATCCGAGGAGCTTGCCCAGTTCATTGGGTATGTGCCACGAGGAGGAGCATCATCCATAGTTCGAGGGAGGGAGTGTCATAGCTTGGGTGTATCTTTTGGGGTTGTTTTCATGTATTTGTTATTATGTTTCTTATTTTATGTTGTTGTATTGCAAGCTCTGCCCACTAGTATGGGTAAGACTTTATGTTTCTTTTATATTCCAGTGGTATTGTACTAAACTATGTTAACTAATGTGATGAGGAATGTTTTCATGATGGATGTGTTCTTTAATGTTTATGTTCTGTATGATTTATTTATTCTTCGCTTCACGTTACATTTATGTTACACGCAAAGGCTCGCACTTTGTTTTACATAATTCATTTAAAAAAAAAATTTACCTGTCTCCGCTAAGTATTTTGTAAATGAATTTAAAGAGAAGTAATAACTAATAATTAATCTTGATACGTCCTAGGCGTATTGGGGTTAAATATTAGGGTGTTACATTTTGGTATCAAGATTCGATTCTCACGAAGCCTGAGGATAGACTAACCATGCTTTAAAAGCATGTTACGTAGTAAGTCATGTATAGTGCTTATCTATTAGAGATAAGCTATAGGATAGGCATTCATGACCTTGTCTGCTCGTCTGTGCCATGGTAACTAGCTCATTTAGCTTGGATATTGAGCCTGATCACCTCGGTATTTGTTGACTTGTGTGCTTAGGGACCAATGGCACCCGCAAATAGGAATGCAAACGAAGGCGAACGAGGAAATGAGACTCCAGCTTCTACGCGTGATGGCTAGGGCAATGGACGCATGTTCGATCGTATGAATCAACCAAGGGATGCTTCAAGTTCCCCTCCTAAAGCCATGGAACAAGCCCGTTTTGGGGAGTTCGCAAGGCTAATCCCTCAACCTTTCGTGGAGCTTTGAACCTGGACAAGCGGCGAGTGGATCAAGAACATGGAAAAGTTCTACTCGTTGTTGCTGTTCGGAGCAACGGAAAGTCACCTTTGGTGCCTACATGATGGACGGAATGCGGAGTTTTGGTGGACCGGCACCCGAAGGCTGCTAGAAGCTACGAGCACAGGTATTGGGAAGCTGTTAAGACGTACTTCTATGAGAAGTATTTCCAGAGTCCATGAAGAACCCAAAGGACATTGAGTTCATGCAATTGGTCCAAGGTGGAATGTCTTCGCCCGTACACGGTGAAGTTCGAAGAATTGATCAAGTTCTCACGGGTTTTCCAAGGGAACCCAACGAGGTATGGAAGTGCGTTAAGTTTGAGGTCGGTTGAGGGCGAACTTAACTTCCTGTGGCACACATGGAGATTAGGACTGACCCTAGTCAACAAGTCGGATCATCGAAGAAGGGCACAAGAAGATGAGTGTCGCGAGGGCGTGATCTCCCGTTTGGGTCCCGACCCCAAAGTTCAAGCCGTCAAATCAGACTAACCAAGGGACCATCCCTACCAATCCAATTAGTTCAAGCACCAACAACAACAACAACAAAGAGGACCCAACAACCAACCGCCCAGGCAACACCCAAGGCCGCCTTTAACTGCAACGGCCAAGGGAACCGCAACCATCAAGGAGGAGTGAGGTCCTCGCAATAACAACAACAACAACAACAATAATCAACAAGGAGGGCCCAATGGGAACAAGAACAAGGCATCCCAAGGAGCCCTGCTCCTATTCCCAACCGGCACAAGGTGGAACCCCGATTGTGGAAAGAATCATGGCAATCGTCCTCCTACGGGCAAGGAGTATGCTTCAAGTGTGGCAAGCACGGCCACTATGCGAAGGATCCAGAAGCAATGAAGGGTCGTCAAGTCAAAATCCCCGACCGCTACACCAAGGACGGGTCTTTACCCTCAACGCGAGAGGACAAACGGATCCAACGACCTCATCGAAGGTAAGTGCGAATTAAATGGTAGAACCTTAATTGTGCTATATGACTTAGTGCTACTCATTCCTTTATCTCACATGCTAGTGTCGAGTCTCACATCCTCCCAAGTACAACCCCATTCTTAAGCTATGATATCGTACTCGAGAGTTGTTACTTGTTAATTAGCGGACCTCTCTTAATTATCTATAGCAAGCTGATTTACGTACGAGATAACTAACGTAATTCTATTAAAACATATTACATGTAAACATCAAGTTTATTAAACATAAGCTAAAATACATAAGGAAGCTCCTTTATGAGCTTTAGTACATATCTGTCTTCTAATACATTTACATACATACTCATTTCACTAAGTATAGGAGAATAAACAGTAACTACTACACTATAACAATCCTACACTCCTTTGCATGGCAGCATCATCATCCTCTAGCTTAACATGGCGACACGGAAACAAACACATAGGGGTGAGAATTTTATAATTCTCAGTAGGGCAACTCCCAATCACAATCATAATGTCATCGTCATCGCCCAAGCCACTTCGGTTTATAGAAAATGTGATCATGCAATATATTCTAAAGGTTCATTTTAAGATTCCAAAATCATCCTTTCAGAAGTGGGTAGCTTTTAACAATAGATCAGTACATGTACATATATCTAGAAGCTCAAACACATAGTAAGTAAATCTACTTAAAGGATTTCATATGATATAGGTGATACATATGTTAAATACGTAAAGTTATCTCAAAGTGACTTGATTTCCATCATGGCCATAGAAAGCCAATTAGTGCATTTTTCTCTTTTCATTGACATAGGAAAGACTTAGTTTATACCCAACGGGTTAAAATGGACAACTCCACAATAGATCCGTTTATACCCAACGGGTATTTATGGTGGATCACACCACACAAGGGAAAGAACCTTGTAAGGACTGAGCTCATTCCTATACGTGTCATCGACTTCATTTTTTCCATTTCGAATCCTACACAGATCTATTCCTAGCCGATACGTCTACCGACTCAAAATAAATTTTGGGAAGTTACTCTTTCGCCTTCCCCTTATTCAATCTAAGTCTTGTTTCTATTTTGTCCATATGTCAGAACATGCACAATTTAAATTTATACATCCTTATAATGGCATCATATACTTTTCTCTTTTCTCAAATGCATACATAGGCCACGTATAGGCAATCATTCACATTGAAATTGTCATTCTTTTCTCATACTTCAATCTTTAAAATCTATAGCATGCATTTATATGTCATAAGTTACATGACCAAACACTTAATATCAAATACTCATGTCATACTAGAGCCAAAGTGACATTACATTCTCAATTCAAAGCATTGTTCCATTCCCAGCACAATGGGCAGGGTTCCTGTCCTAGGCACAACATTTCATTATCATATCAAACAGCCATTTCAAGAGTCACAAAAATTCTGTATGACACTTCAATGTGTCTAGAATAACCTGTAAAAATTTCAGGACAACAGAGCTCTATAGCTACCTCGTAAAATGTACAAATTTAGTGGTAAGGGGCCACCAATTCCCAGGCAGAACCGAGTTCCCAATTTTTAACCCCAGCAAATGATTGAATTAATTCACAATAAAATTCACAGTGACACTTCAGTATATTAGTAACTTTGTGTAAAAATTTCAAGAGTTAGTTCAATCATTTGCTATGGTAATAAATTTGGACAAGTTTACTATCTAGTTCAACAATCAGATAGCATCTGCCTCATTTCGTTTCTAATTGTTTTTTGAGGCATCAAACTTAAAACTAACATCCAAGAAAATTCAGGTAATTATTTTAAGATGTTTAATCCAACATATAATTTTTATAGCTCATGAAAACACCCACAAATATTCAGAAAATTCGTGAACCGCTGCCTCAGGACAATAGAAATTCCAGCAACCTAGTCCAAACTTATTTTGATAAAAACCATTTTCTAACACCATCCAAACACACCACCAAAAATCAGTGAGGTGTGAGGGAGAAAGGTAAGGATTGATGAGTGATTGAGATTTTGTTCGGTTAGATTTGTAGGGAATTGGGTGTAGAACAAGCTTAGTGAAGAACTTTTGATGATCCAAACAACTCTAGCTTGGAGTTTTTGGGCTTGGAACTCAAGAACAAGCTCTTGAGGACAAAAATGGTAGCTGCTCTCTTCTTCCCCTTGCTGACCAAAATTGCTCTTATCTTGGAGGAGAAGTTGGTGACTAGGCTTGCTTTAATAAATGAAATGGAGATATTTAGTAAAAAAATCATTATTTATGTCATAAAGCAACAATGGATGGCTAAGGTTTAATCTTAGATTCCAAGATTAAATCTTGGCCTTCCACATGTCCTTAGTAGGTGGACATCATCCATTTGTGGTGATGGAAATACCTTTCAATGTTAAAACCGTACACGAAATCTTACTAAACGAGTAAACATCGTACCCATTAAAGGATATTACCCGAAAATTAATTTTAAGTATAAAATTATCATTCACACCTATTTCTAACCTTATTCCCATGTTTTCCTAATTTTGGGCATCTCCTGCTTTAATCTAGGGTTTTAGCGTCCAAGGCAGTGGGGCCCACATGGTTACTATTCACTGGCCCAAATTTTTTTTTTTTAAACGTCCATTGGGCCACCCTCATCGTTGTTAAATATTATACTTTTAAAATTACGACTAACAAAGCTCAAATTAATTTTTAATTAAATTTTAGGGTGTTACATTACCACCCACCTTAAAAAGAATTTTGCCCTCAAAATTCCTTTGAAAACAATTTTGAAAAGACAAACTTTCATAAATCACACAAGGAATTCACACATACCGTCCAAACAATTCAATCAAATCCTAACGTTCCTACCTCTAATCAGATTGTTGGGTGGGATATCCCTTTAACTCTTAGTGTTCCTTGAGTTGGCTTCTCAAGGTTTTGGATATCTTTCTGGACACTCCCAGATCTTATGCCCTGGTTTCCCACAACGGTAGCATACGTATTGTCTAGCCAAGCAAGGTCTGTTCCCATGATTCTTCCCACATTTTGGGCAATCTTGCCACACAGTTGGCTTTGGCCACGCTCGCCTTCGTATGGGATAGCTGAACCTTCTTTTGGGCGAAGCCTCCTCAAAACTTTCATCTTCAACTGCCAATTTACTAGAAGTGCTCTTAGAAGATTTGGCCATGGCTAGCTTCTTGTTGGAGTCCTCTACACGTCGGCACTTGTTCACTAGGGTTGCATAATCTCGAATCTCTAAGAGACCCAACTTCAATATCTTCTCGTAACCCTCCTTCATACTTCATGCATTTCCAAGCTTCATCAGGATTACGTTGGTAGATAGTGGAAAACTTGCAGAGCTCTCAAACTTGGCCGTATACTCTGCTATGCTCATAGATCCTTGCTTAAGCGCCATGAATTCCAACTCCTTTGCATTTCTTACCGAAACAGGAAATACTTGTGTAAAAAGCTTCTTTGAAGATATCCCAAGTAACTTCAGTTGGGATGCTTCAAATAATCCTTGGTGCCAACCCACCAAAATTCGGCATTCGCTTCTAGCATATAGGTAGCAAAAGCCACTTTCTGGATCTCTAGGACAAGGAAGAACTGAGAAAATTTTCTCCATGGCCTTAATCCATTCTTCGGCTTTACTAGGATTGAAGGCTCCTCAAAAGGGGGGTTTGCCTTCCTAAACTCTGAAATTTCTGTATTCTCCATCAACTTCTACTCTTCCAGGATTCCCATGGATTTCCTTCGGCATGACGATCCAACCTTTCCATCATTGTTGGCTGCCTAGCTTGTTCTCTCATAGCCGCCCATTTCACGAAAGGTGTCCATAATTCCGTTATTTCCCTTCGCTCCTAGTTTGCCGATTTGAAGTCATCGATCCTGTCACACCAAACAAGAATTATTGAGTTGATCAGGCTCAATACCAAGCTAAGTGTGGCAGCAATCCACAACATTCCAAACCAGAAGTCATACACATATATAGAATTATAATGCATGACATTTACTAAGGAAGCATAGCCGTCCATTCCTCAAGGTCCTACAAGGATGCCTGATACCATAATGTAACATCCTCCCAAGTACAACCCCATTCTTAAGCTATGATATTCTGAGAGTTGTTACTTGTTAATTAGCGGACCTCTCTTAATTATCTATAGCAAGCTCGATTTACGTACGAGATAACTAAGCGTAATTCTATTAAAACATATTACATGTAAACATCAAGTTTATTAAACATACAGCTAAAATACATAAGGAAGCTCCTTTATGAGCTTTAGTACATATCCGTCTTCTAATACATTTACATACATACTCATTTCACTAAGTATAGGAGAATAAAACAGGAACTACTACACTATAACAATCCTACACTCCTTTGCATAGCAGCATCATCATCCTCTGGCTTAACCTGGAGGCGACACGGAAACAAACACATAGGGGTGAGAATTTTATAATTCTCAGTAGGGCAACTCCCCAATCACAATCATAATGTCATCGTCATCGCCCCAGCCACTTCGGTTTATTCAAAACCTGATCATGCAATATATTCTAAAGGTTCATTTTAAGATTCCAAAATCATCCTTCCGAAGTGGGTAGCTTTTAACAATCAATCAGTACATGTACATATATCTAGAAGCTCAAACACATAGTAAGTAAATCTACTTAAAGGATTTCATATGATATAAGTGATACATATGTTAAATACAGTAAAGTTATCTCAAAGTGACTTGATTTCCATCATGGCCATAGAAAGCCAATTAGTGCATTTTTCTCTTTTCATTGACATAGGAAAGACTTAGTTTATACCCAACGGGTATTTTCAGTGGACAACTCCACAATAGATCCGTTTATACCCAACGGGTATTTATGGTGGATCACACCACACAAGGGAAATAGACTGTAAGACTGAGCTCATCCTATACGTGGTCATCGAACTTCATTTTTTTCCATTTCCGAATCCACACAGATCTTATTCCTAGTCATACGTCTCCGACTCAAAATAAATTTTGGAAGTTACTACTTTCGCCTTCCCTCATTCAATCTAAGTCTTGTTTCTATTTTGTCCATATGTCAGAACATGCACAATTTAAATTTATACATCCTTATAATGGCATCATATACTTTTCTCTTTTCTCAAATGCATACATAGGCCACATATAGGCAATCATTCACATTGAAATTGTCATTCTTTCTCATACTTCAATCTTTAAAATCTATAGCATGCATTTACATGTCATAAGTCACATGGCCAAACACTTAATATCAAATACTCATGTCATACTAGAAGCCAAAGTGCCATTACATTCTCAATTCAAAGCATTGTTCCATTCCCAGCACAATGGGCAGAGTTACTGTCCTAGGCACAACATTTCATTATCATATCAAACAGCCATTTCAAGAGTCACAAAAATTCTGTATGACACTTCAATGTGTCTAGAATAACCTGTAAAAATTTCAGGACAAACAGAGCTCTATAGCTACCTCAGTAAAATGTACAAATTTAGTGGTCAGGGGCCACCAATTCCCAGACCAGAACCAGTTCCCCAAATTTTTAACCCTAGCAAATGATTGAATTAATTCACAATAAAATTCACAGTGACACTTCAATATATTAGTAACTTCGTGTAAAAATTTCAAGAGTTAGTTCAATCATTTGCTATGGTAATAAATTTGGACAAGTTTACTGCCTCAGTCTAACAATCAGGACAGCATCTGCCTCATTTCGATTTCTGATTGTTTTGAGGCATCAAACCTTAAAACTAACACCCAAGAAAATTCAGGTAATTATTTTAAGATGTTTAATCCAACATATAATTTTTATAGCTCATGAAAACACCCACAAATATTTCAGAAAATTCGTGAACCACTGCTGCCTACAGGACAATAGAAATTCCAGCAACCTAGTCCAAACTTATTTTGATAAAAACCATTTTCTAACACCATCCAAACACACCACCAAAAATCACACATCAATATCAACATAATATCAACCAAAAAAACCAGAAATTTCAGACTTAGGTCATGCCAAAACAGATCAGAAAAATTTGACAAGAAAAGGCAACAGAAACCCTACTTGTAGTAACCTATTAGCTCCTTGGCTTCAAGATTAACCAAACTTGATTCCTTCTCCTCCAAAGCTCCCAATCTAACTTCAAACCCCTCTGATATCAGTAAGGTGTGAGGGAGAAAGGTAAGGATTGATGAGTGATTGAGATTTTGTTCGGTTAGATTTGTAGGGAATTGGGTGTAGAACAAGCTTAGTGAAGAACTTTTGATGATCCAACAACTCTAGCTTGGAGTTTTTGGGCTTGAACTCAAGAACAAGCTCTTGAGGACAAAAATGGTGGCTGCTCTCTCTTCCCTTGCTGACCACGAAATTGCTCTTATCTTGGAGGAGAAGTTGGTGACTAGGCTTGCTTTAATAAATGAAATGGAGATATTTAGTAAAAAAATCATTATTTATGTCATAAAACAACAATGGATGGCTAAGGTTTAATCTTAGATTCCAAGATTAAATCTTGGCCTTCCACATGTCCTTAGTAGGTGGACATCATCCATTTGTGGTGATGGAAGTACCTTTCTGTTAAAAATCATCGAAATCTCACGAACGAGTAACGCAATAAATTAAACCGATATTACCCGAAAATTAATTTTAAGTATAAAATTATCATTCACACCTATTTCTAACCTTATTCCCATGATTTCCTAATTTTGGGCACTCTCCTGGGCCCGAATCTAGGGTTTCAGCTGTCCTGGCCGCTGGGGCCCGCAAGGTTACTATTCACCGGCCAAATTTTTTTTTTTAAACGTCCGTTGGGCCACCCTCATCGTTGTTAAACTGTTATATTTTTAAAATTACGACTAACAAAGCTCAAATTAATTTTTAAGTAATTTTTAGGGTGTTACAATACCCGAATTCCTCAGAGAGAGGTAGAGTTCTCCATCGAGTTGGTTCAGGGGAACGGGACCTATCTCAATAGCCCCGTATAGGATGTCACCCTTGGAGTTGAAGGAATTGAAAACCCAATTGGAGGAGCTCTGAGAAGAATTTTATTAGACTTAGTGCCTTACCGTGGGGAGCCATGTTTTGTTTGTTAAGAAAAGGATGGGAGCATGAGATTATGTATAGATTATAGGCAATTACATCATGTAACGGTGAAAATAAATACCCTTTGCCTAGGATTGATGATCTCATGGACCAGTTGAAAGGAGCGGTGTTATTCTCCAAGATTGATTTGAGGTCAGGATACCACCAGATTCGAGTAAGAGATGAGGATATACCCAAAACCGCCTTTAAGACACGAAGACACTTTGAGTTCGCGGTGATGTCCTTTGGACGACGAATGCACCTCCGTGTTCATGGACTACATGAATAGGATCTTTAGACCCTATTTAGACAAGTTCGTGGTTGTTTTCATAGATGATATACTCATCTATTCGAAGACTCACGAGGAGCATGAACGTCACCTAAGGTTGGTTTTAGAGGTGTTGAAATAGAAGAAGTTGTATGCTAAGCTCTCTAAGTGTGAATTCTGTTGGAGGAAGTGAAATTTTTGGGACATGTAGTATCAAAAGGAGGTATAGCCGTTGACCCTAGTAAGATAGAAGCCGTAATGAATTGGGATGGACCGCGGGTGTCGGAAATATGGAGCTTTTTGGGATTACAGGCTATTACCGTAGGTTTATTAAAGGATTTTCCCAAATTGCCCTTCCCTAACCAAGCTCACTAGGAAGAACACCCATTTTTATGGAATCCCAATTGTGAAAAGAGCTTCCAAGAGTTAAAGGAAAGGTTGACCTCGACCAGTTTTGATTTTGCCAAACTCCAATGTACCTTCGAGGTATATTGTGATGTTTCGGGAAAAGGTTTAGGCTGTGTGTTGATGCAAAATAGGCAAGTGGTAGCCTATGCGTTTAGACAACTCAAGCCACACGAGGTTAACTACCCTACCCATGACCTAGAGTTAGCCGCCATAGTGTTTGCCTTGAAGATTTGGAGGCATCACTTGTATGGAGTAAGGTTTGAAGTTTACTCCAATCACAAGAGTCTTAAGCATCTTTTTGATCAAAAGGAGTTAAACATGAGGCAAAGAAGGTGGATGGAGTTTCTAAAGGACTATGATTTCTTAAGTTACCACCCGCAAGGCCAATGTGGTCGCCGATGCCTTGAGTAGAAAATCATTACGCTTATCCCATATAATGGTCAAGGAAGTTGAGCTTATAGAGAAGTTTAGGGATATGAATTTGGGGATGTCAATATCGGAAAAGAGTGTGAAGATGTGTCATCTACGGTAACAAGTGGGTTTAAACAAAGGGTGATGATGGCACAAGTAGAAAATGAGGAGTTTAGATAGACTCTTGAGGCGGTTAAGGCTGGAAAGCTTAAGGGTTTTGAGCAAGGGACTGATGGGTTATGGAAGTTCGAAGGGCGGATATGTGTACCGCAAGATGGTGACCTCAGAGAAAGTATCTTGGAGAAGGCCCATAAAAGCCACTTCATCATCCATCCTGGTGCCACCAAGATGTATGAGGATTTAAAGAAGATGTTTGGGTCCCGGATTAAAAAAGGATGTAGTAGCCTGGGTTAGTAAGTGCTTAGTCTGTCAAAAAGTGAAGA